>WNWK01037097.1:0-18710 GCA_009830355.1 Cherax destructor | reverse complement strand
GGTCGAGTGTTGGTGACATTTCCTGACGAACATAACACCACGACTGGTGTCAATATGTGAATGTACCATCGTGGTACAGTTGGGACAATGTACCATCGTGATACAGTTGGGACAATGTACCATCGTGGTACAGTTGGGACAATGTACCATCGTGGTACAGTTGTGACAATGTACCATCGTGATACAGTTGGGACAATGTACCATCGTGATACAGTTGGGACAATGTACCATCGTGATACAGTTGGGACAATGTATCAACGTGGTACAGTTGAGACAATGTACCATCGTGATACAGTTGGGACAATGTACCATCGTGGTACAGTTGAGACAATGTACCATCGTGATACAGTTGGGACAATGTACCATCATGGTACAGTTGGGACAATGTACCATCGTGGTACAGTTGGGACAATGTACCATCGTGATACAGTTGGGACAATGTACCATCATGGTACAGTTGGGACAATGTACCATCGTGATACAGTTGGGACAATGTACCATCGTGGTACAGTTGGGACAATGTACCATCGTGGTACAGTTGGGACAATATACCATCGTGGTACAGTTGTGACAATGTACCAACGTGGTACAGTTGTGACAATGTATCAACGTGGTACAGTTGAGACAATGTACCATCGTGGCACAGCTGTGACAATGTATCAACATGGTTCAGTTGGGACAATGTACCATCGTGTTACAGTTGGGACAATGTACCATCGTGGTACAGTTGTGACAATGTATCAACGTGGTACAGCTGTGACAATGTATCAACATGGTTCAGTTGGGACAATGTACCATCGTGATACAGTTTTGACAATGTACCATCGTGATAAAGTTGGGACAATGTACCATCGTGTTACAGTTGGGACAATGTACCATCATGGTACAGTTGGGACAATGTACCATCGTGGTACAGTTGGGACAATGTACCATCGTGGTACAGTTGGGACAATGTACCATCGTGGTACAGATGTGACAATGTACCATCGTGGTACAGTTGTGACAATATACCATCGTGGTATAGTTGGTACAATGTACCATCGTGGCACAGCTGTGACAATGTATCAACGTGGTACAGTTGAGACAATGTACCATCGTGGCACAGCTGTGACAATGTATCAACGTGGTACAGTTGAGACAATGTACCATCGTGGCACAGCTGTGACAATGTATCAACATGGTACAGTTGGGACAATGTACCATCGTGGTATTATCGGTGGGTTGGAGAAGTATGAAGGACGGGGTTGCAGCAACACACAAGAACTCTGCTTGGTACTAAGGTACTCTGGTACTAAGTAATGATATGACATACCACTGGCAGTGGTACAGTTGCACAGGTGTGGTAATGTACCATCGTGGTGCAGTTGTATAAGTGTGGCAATGTACCATTGTTGTACAGGTTTGGTAATGTACCGTCATGTACTGTCACCTTGTTTACACTACTGAGGGCAGACCTGCTCTTGATTCAAGGGACTGTAGCTACGTTGCAGTCCTCGTATCAAACCAACCTACCTCGCAATCAGGCTAAGCACCCTCCCTTGAAAATCAATACAAAAAAATTAATAATAGTAATAATAATAATATAATCACAATGAAAATAATAATAATAACAATAATAATAATTATATGTGTTGTGTTGGAGATGGGTTTAAAATCCAGTGTATGACGTCAGGCAGGTCAAGCAACAAATGGTTTAACCTGCTGACGTCATGCAGGTCAAGCAACAAATGGTTTAACCTGCTGACGTCATGCAGGTCAAGCAACAAATGGTTTAACCTGCTGACGTCATGCAGGTCAAGCAACAAATGGTTTAACCTGCTGACGTCATGCAGGTCAAGCAACAAATGGTTTAACCTGCTGACGTCAGGCAGGTCAAGCAACAAATGGTTTAACCTGCTGACGTCATGCAGGTCAAGCAACAAATGGTTTAACCTGCTGACGTCATGCAGGTCAAGCAACAAATGGTTTAACCTGCTGACGTCATGCAGGTCAAGCAACAAATGGTTTAACCTGCTGACGTCATGCAGGTCAAGCAACAAATGGTTTAACCTGCTGACGTCATGCAGGTCAAGCAACAAATGGTTTAACCTGCTGACGTCAGGCAGGTCAAGCAACAAATGGTTTAACCTGCTGACGTCAGGCAGGTCAAGCAACAAATGGTTTAACCTGCTGACGTCATGCAGGTCAAGCAACAAATGGTTTAACCTGCTGACGTCATGCAGGTCAAGCAACAAATGGTTTAACCTGCTGACGTCATGCAGGTCAAACAACAAATGGTTTAACCTGCTGACGTCAGGCAGGTCAAGCAACAAATGGTTTAACCTGCTGACGTCAGGCAGGTCAAGCAACAAATGGTTTAACCTGCTGACGTCAGGCAGGAGAAATGTGAAATGTTCAAGGTGTAGAAACCTGCTCACCTGCAGGCTGTCTCACCCACCCACCCTCTGCAGGCTGTCTCACCCACCCACCCTCCAGCAGGCTGTCTCAAAGACCCACCCTCCTGCAAGCTGTCTCACCCATCCTCCTGCAGGCTGTCTCACCCATCCTCCTGCAGGCTGTCTCACCCATCCTCCTGCAGGCTGTCTCACCCACCCTCCTGCAGGCTGTCTCACCCACCCTCCTGCAGGCTGTCCCACCCACCCTCCTGCAGGCTGTCCCACCCACCCTCCTGCAGGCTGTCTCACCCATCCTCCTGCAGGCTGTCTCACCCACCCTCCTGCAGGCTGTCTCACCCATCCTCCTGCAGGCTGTCTCACCCACCCTCCTGCAGGCTGTCTCACCCACCCTCCTGCAGGCTGACTCACCCACCCTCCCAGGCTGTCTCACCCACCCTCCTGCAGGCTGACTCACCCACCCTCCCAGGCTGTCTCACCCACCCTCCTGCAGGCTGTCTCACCCACCCTCCTGCAGGCTGTCTCACCCACCCACCCTCCTGCAGGCTATCTCACCTGAGTCACTTCTCACCAATACATTAATTAACTAGCTGCATTTCGCTGCGTGATGCTCGTATTGCATAACCCCAGTCCCCAGTACATTAATGATCCGAGAAAGGTATTCTGGTAATGTATAACTCCAGTCTTCTGGTACCTCAGTGCACGGGAAATTAGTGCAGAGTGCTGCCTAAGTATGCAATGCAGTTAAGTATTACTGTCTGTGTACTTGTGTAGTATACTTGTAGAGAGAGGCTCCCTGGGTAGCTATGACGTCACGGGTCCTGCTCATTTGAAGTGCCTGCCTCAGGGCCCCGGCAGTTCCAACTCAGTAGGCATGGATCCGACAGGCAGGTTCTGGGCTCCCCTCTTCTCACATTATTTATACGCCTCCAGATATCCAACGAGTGTATTTCTTACTCCATTATCTCCTTCACGAACCTCACGTCAGTACCATTAGAGACTTGAAGTAAATCAGACTTGGTATTCTCAAGAACATGACAACATAAGAATGGAAGAACACTGCAGCAAAGCAACTGGCCCATACTAGGCAGGTCCTTATCACATGGATACTAATATCCTAAATTTTCAATAAAAATGACAACTTAGGACTTACACAGCCCAAAACTAAGAAACATAAACTTGGAAGCTAAAGTTAAGAGGTATTGTCTTCTTATCTCAATCGACCAATATCAAAATATACACAAGAAAAATAATTCTAAACCATTTCCAGATTAAGTTTGCAAAATGGTACCTACACCTTCCATTAATACCAACCTTCTTAGTAGGCACCTACACCTTCCATTAATACAAACCTTCTTAGTAAGTACCTACACCTTCCATTAATACCAACCTTCTTAGTAGGCACCTACACCTTCCATTAATACCAACCTTCTTAGTAGGCACCTACACCTTCCATTAATACCAACCTTCTTAGTAGGCACCTACACCTTCCATTAATACCAACCTTCTTAGTAGGTACCTACACCTTCCATTAATACCAACCTTCTTAGCAAGCACCTACACCTTCCATTAATACCAACCTTCTTAGTAGGCACCTACACCTTCCATTAATACCAACCTTCTTAGTAGGCACCTACACCTTCCATTAATACCAACCTTCTTAGCAGGCACCTACACCTTCCATTAATACCAACCTTCTTAGTAGGCACCTACACCTTCCATTAATACCAACCTTCTTAGCAGGCACCTACACCTTCCATTAATACCAACCTTCTTAGTAGGCACCTACACCTTCCATTAATACCAACCTTCTTAGCAGGCACCTACACCTTCCATTAATACCAACCTTCTTAGCAGGCACCTACACCTTCCATTAATACCAACCTTCTTAGTAGACACCTACACACGCTATTAATACCAACCTTCTTAGTAGGCACCTACACACGCCATTAATACCAACCTTCTTAGTAGACACCTACACACGCCATTAATACCAACCTTCTAGGTAGGAGACACCTACACACGCCAGTAATACCAACCTTCTAGGTAGGAGACACCTACACACGCCATTAATACCAAACTTCTAGGTAGGAGACACCTACACACGCCATTAATACGAACCTTCTAGGTAGGAGACACCTACACACGCCATTAATACCAACCTTCTAGGTAGGAGACACCTACACACGCCATTAATACCAACCTTCTAGGTAGGAGACACCTACACACGCCATTAATACCAACCTTCTAGGTAGGAGACACCAGTGTGAAATTCTGAAGGCAATGCCAAAAGGCTTTCCAGTTATCTTATAGTAACCAATTTCAGGTATGACTTATATAAAACTGAGCAGAGGACACCTGATCTTGTTAACTGTTCCACGAACCTTCACCTGATCTTGTTAACTGTTCCACGAACCTTCACCTGATCTTGTTAACTGTTCCACGAACCTTCGCCTGATCTTGTTAACTGTTCCACGAACCTTCGCCTGATCTTGTTAACTGTTCCACGAACCTTCGCCTGATCTTGTTAACTGTTCCACGAACCTTCGCCTGATCTTGTTAACTGTTCCACGAACCTTCGCCTGATCTTGTTAACTGTTCCACGAACCTTCGCCTGATCTTGTTAACTGTTCCACGAACCTTCGCCTGATCTTGTTAACTGTTCCACGAACCTTCGCCTGATCTTGTTAACTGTTCCACGAACCTTCGCCTGATCTTGTTAACTGTTCCACGAACCTTCGCCTGATCTTGTTAACTGTTCCACGAACCTTCGCCTGATCTTGTTAACTGTTCCACGAACCTTCGCCTGATCTTGTTAACTGTTCCACGAACCTTCACCTGATCTTGTTAACTGTTCCACGAACCTTCGCCTGGCAATAGCTGACTAGGGTTGAAAATAGGAAACAGATCGGATAGTGCGTTGTGTAGTTACAAAGGAAAGTGTTGGAAAAAGTTAATAAACGACAAGAACAATATAATGAACAATGTTCCAGCTCTGGCATCAATTCCTGCAGTATTATGAAGGGTTCACTAAACTTGGTGGGTTAGAAGTGCATTGGAAAACACACAAGAAATCTTTAATGTCCACATTAAGGTTAACTGACGAGAAAGACTATATACTCCTATCTAGACTAATGACTACAAGTTTGAAGAGAAGATAGAAAAGCAGAAGGCTTAGATGTGGTGGGTTAGACTTGCTGGTAGTGGGTACTGAAGGGGAGGGCCCTGAGAATGAATGGACCACCACTCAAGGTACTTTTAAAAGTTACCACACACCACCACCACCACCCCCCAAGGTAATTTAAATATCAAAGTTACCACATACCACCAGGTTAGGTTAGGTAAGGTTCTTAACACCACCACCTAGAGTATACCTGGAGAGAGTTCCAGGGGTCAACGCCCCTGCGGCCCGGTCTGTGACCAGGCCTCATGTTGGATCAGAGCCTGATCAACCAGGCTGTTATTGCTGGCCGCACGCAGTCCAACGTACGAACCACAGCATGGCTGGTCAGGTACCGACTTTAGGTGCCTGTCCAGTGCCTGCTTGAAGACAGCCAGGCACTGGACAGGCACCTAAAGTCTGTACCACCACCCAAGGTACTTTAAATATCAGTTACCACACGCCACCAGTACCACCACCACCCAAGGTACTATTAAATACCAAGGTTACTACACACCACCAGTACCACTGTTTCGCAACAGCAGCCACTCCTCGTGCCCATAGCTTACCAAGACTTTCCGCAGACCATCACCAACAACCTGACTGATCAAAACAATGTGCACGACCAGCTTATATGAAGACATTTTGCCCTGCTTAAAACTTGACACAGCAAAACGTTGCCGCTATAAACACTTGTTATTTCACTATTTTCATCAGTACAACATATTAGTGGACGGAGGTTCAAGCCTCCACCATCTGGGTTTACCAAGTCAAAATACTATTCTGCCTCCTGCCAGAGTAAACCAGGTGTTTACCCGGCCGGGTTTACCACAACGTATCATTCACCTTGACTCTGTTAAATATAACTTTGGTATATAATATGAATTATAATATTAAGGAAAGAAGATGTTAGTGATGCAATTGTTGTTGTTACTACTGGTAGTGGTGGTGGTGGTTGTTGTTGTTGTTGTCACTACTGGTGGTGGTGGTGGTGGTTGTTGTTGTTGTCACTACTGGTGGTGGTGGTTGTCACTACTGGTGGTGGTGGTGGTGGTGGTTGTTGTTGTTGTCACTACTGGTGGTGGTGGTGGTGGTTGTTGTTGTTGTCACTACTGGTGGTGGTGGTGGTGGTGGTGGTTGTTGTTGTTGTCACTACTGGTGGTGGTGGTTATTGTTGTTACTACTGGTAGTGGTGGTTGTTGTTGTTGTTGTTACTACTGGTAGTGGTGGTTGTTGTTGTTGTTACTACTGGTGGTGGTGGTTGTTGTTGTTGTCACTACTGGTGGTGGTGGTGGTTGTTGTTACTACTGGTAGTGGTGGTGGTGGTTGTCACTACTGGTGGTGGTTGTTGTCACTACTGGTGGTGGTGGTTGTTGTCACTACTGGTGGTGGTTGTTGTTGTTGTTGTTGTCACTACTGGTAGTGGTGGGGGTGGTTGTTGTCACTACTGGTGGTGGTGGTTGTTGTTGTCACTACTGGTGGTGGTGGGGGTGGTTGTTGTCACGAATGGTGGTGGTGGTTGTTGTTGTCACTACTGGTGGTGGTGGTTGTTGTTGTCACTACTGGTGGTGGTGGTGGTTGTTGTTACTACTGGTGGTGGTGGTGGTGGTTGTTGTTACTACTGGTGGTCGTGGTTGTTGTCACTACTGGTGGTGGTGGTGGTTGTTGTCACTACTGGTGGTGGTGGTTGTTGTCACTACTGGTGGTGGTGGTTGTTGTCACTACTGGTGGTGGTGGTTGTTGTTGTTGTCACTACTGGTGGTGGTGGTGGTGGTTGTTGTTACTACTGGTGGTCGTGGTTGTTGTCACTACTGGTGGTGGTGGTGGTTGTTGTCACTACTGGTGGTGGTGGTGGTGGTGGTTGTTGTCACTACTGGTGGTGGTGGTTGTTGTCACTACTGGTGGTGGTGGTTGTTGTTGTTGTCACTACTGGTGGTGGTGGTTGTTGGTGTCACTACTGGTTGTGATGGTGGTGGTGGTGGTTGTTGTTGTCACTACTGGTGGTGGTGGTGGTTGTTGTTGTCACTACTGGTGGTGGTGGTGGTTGTTGTCACTACTGGTGGTAGTGGTGGTTGTTGTCACTACTGGTGGTGGTGGTGGTTGTTGTCACTACTGGTGGTGGTGGTGGTGGTTGTTGTTACTGGTGGTGGTGGTTGTTGTTGTCACTACTGGTGGTGGTGGTATTGTCACTACTGGTGGTGGTAGTTGTTGTTGTCACTACTGGTGGTGGTGGTATTGTTGTCACTACTGGTGGTGGTGGTATTGTCACTACTGGTGGTGGTGGTATTGTTGTCACAACTGGTGGTGGTGGTGGTCACTACTGGTGGTGGTGGTACTGTTGTCACTACTGGTGGTGGTGGTATTGTTGTCACTACTGGTGGTTGTGGTATTGTCACTACTGGTGGTGGTGGTATTGTTGTCACTACTGGTGGTGGTGGTATTGTTGTCACTACTGATGGTGGTGGTTGTTGTCACTACTGATGGTGGTGGTTGTTGTCACTACTGATGGTGGTGGTTGTCACTACTGGTGGTGGTGGTACTGTTGTCAGTACTGGTGGTGGTGGTATTGTTGTCACTACTGATGGTGGTGGTTGTCGTCACTACTGGTGGTTGTGGTACTGTTGTCACAACTGGTGGTGGTGGTGGTATTGTTGTCACTACTGATGTTGTTACTGGTGGTGGTGGTTGTTGTTGTCACTACTGGTGGTGGTGGTGGTTGTTGTTGTCACTACTGGTGGTGGTGGTTGTTGTTGTCACTACTGGTGGTGGTGGTGGTTGTTGTCACTACTGGTGGTGGTGGTGGTGGTTGTTGTTACTGGTGGTGGTGGTTGTTGTTGTCACTACTGGTGGTGGTGGTTGTTGTTGTCACTACTGGTGGTGGTGGTATTGTTTTCACTACTGGTGGTGGTGGTGGTTGTTGTCACTACTGGTGGTGGTTGTTGTCACTACTGGTGGTGGTGGTACTGTTGTCACTACTGGTGGTGGTGGTATTGTTGTCACTACTGGTGGTGGTGGTATTGTCACTACTGGTGGTGGTGGTATTGTTGTCACTACTGGTGGTGGTGGTATTGTTGTCACTACTGATGGTGGTGGTTGTTGTCACTACTGATGGTGGTGGTTGTTGTCACTACTGATGGTGGTGGTTGTTGTCACTACTGGTGGTGGTGGTACTGTTGTCACTACTGGTGGTGGTGGTATTGTTGTCACTACTGATGGTGGTGGTTGTTGTCACTACTGGTGGTTGTGGTACTGTTGTCACTACTGGTGGTGGTGGTATTGTTGTCACTACTGATGGTGGTGGTTGTTGTCACTACTGGTGGTGGTGGTTGTTGTCACTACTGGTGGTGGTGGTGGTATTGTTGTCACTACTGGTGGTGGTGGTACTGTTGTCACTACTGGTGGTGGTATTGTTGTCACTACTGGTGGTGGTGGTATTGTTGTCACTACTGATGGTGGTGGTTGTTGTCACTACTGGTGGTGGTGGTTGTTGTTGTCACTACTGGTGGTGGTGGTATTGTTGTCACTACTGGTGGTGGTGGTTGTTGTCACTACTTATGGTGGTGGTATTGTTGTCACTACTGGTGGTGGTGGTTGTTGTCACTACTGGTGGTGGTGGTTGTTGTCACTACTTGTGGTGGTGGTATTGTTGTCACTACTGGTGGTGGTGGTTGTTGTCATTATTGGTGGTGGTGGTAGCTGTTGTCATTATTGGTGGTGGTGGTAGCTGTTGTCATTATTGGTGGTGGTGCTAGTGGTACTGGCAAGTGGTGGTAGTGATTGTGGTGATGGTAGTGGTTATGGCGATGATAGTGATTGTGGTGGTGGTATCGGTTGTAGTGGTAGTGTTGTCAACAGTGCTTGTGTTAGTAACAACAATGGTATCAGTATTGTTGGTGGTACTAGTGGTGCTGGTATCAGTATTGTTGGTGGTACTAGTGGTGCTGGTATCAGTATTTTGGTCTTACTAGTGGTTGGTGGTGCTGTTATTAGTTTTGTTGGTGGTGCTGTTATCAGTATTGTTGTTGGTGGTGCTGGTATCAGTATTGTTGGTGGTGGTGCTAGTGGTGCTGTTATCAGTATTGTTGTTGGTGGTGCTTGTTTCAGTATTGTTGTTGGTGGTGCAATTATCAGTATTGTTGGTGGTGGTGCAGGTATCAGTATTGTTGTTGGTGGTGCAGGTATCAGTATTGTTGGTGGTGGTATCAGTATTGTTAATAGTGGTGCTGGTATCAGTACTGTTGGTAGTAGTAACAACAGTAGCGGTGGCAGCAGTGAGAGGTTGGAAGGGGGGGTGAAGCACTTTACACTTTAGGACATCAACTTTAAAAAGTATTGACGCAGCGAGACACCCTCCCAGAGTGAAGCCCTGGTCACCACACCTGCTAAATTAATACCCAACCTTCTGTAAGTCATTACCACAACAACAACACTCTCCTTCCTACCTCTATAAACACCTGGCATACAACAACCATCCATGGAGGTACTACCTTTGTCATATGATTGAATCATAGGTAGTTGGTTGGTAGACAACAACCATTCAGGGAGGTACTACCATCTTGTCATACAAGAGTAAACCATAGGTAGTTGGTTGGTAGGCAACAACCATCCAGGAAGGTACTAACCATAGGAAGTTGGTTGGTAGGCAACAACCATCCAGGAAGGTACTACCATCCTGTCATACAAGAGTAAACCATAGGTAGTTGGTTGGTAGGCAACAACCATCCAGGAAGGTAATACCATCCTGTCATACAAGAGTAAACCATAGGTAGTTGGTTGGTAGGCAACAACCATCCAGGAAGGTACTAACCATAGGTAGTTGGTTGGTAGACAACCATCAAGGAAGGTACTACCATCCTGTCATACAAGAGTAAACCATAGGTAGTTGGTTGGTAGGCAACAACCATCCAGGAAGGTACTAACCATAGGTAGTTGGTTGGTAGGCAACAACCATCCAGGAAGGTACTACCATCCTGTCATACAAGAGTAAACCATAGGTAGTTGGTTGGTAGGCAACAACCATCCAGGAAGGTACTAACCATAGGTAGTTGGTTGGTAGACAACAACCATCCAGGAAGGTACTACCATCCTGTCATACAAGAGTAAACCATAGGTAGTTGGTTGGTAGGCAACAACCATCCAGGAAGGTACTAACCATAGGTAGTTGGTTGGTAGACAACAACCATCCAGGAAGGTACTACCATCCTGTCATACAAGAGTAAACCATAGGTAGTTGGTTGGTAGGCAACAACCATCCAGGAAGGTACTAACCATAGGTAGTTGGTTGGTAGACAACAACCATCCAGGAAGGTACTACCATCCTGTCATACAAGAGTAAACCATAGGTAGTTGGTTGGTAGGCAACAACCATCCAGGAAGGTACTACTATCCTGTCATACAAGAATAAACCATAGGTAGTTGGTTGGTAGACAACAACCATCCAGGAAGGTACTACCATCCTGTCATACAAGAGTAAACCATAGGTAGTTGGTTGGTAGGCAACAACCATCCAGGAAGGTACTACTATCTTGTCATACAAGAGTAAACCATAGGTAGTAGGTTGGTAGACAACAACCATCCAGGGAGGTACTACCATCCTGTCATACTAGTGTGAAACACAGGTAGTAGGTTGGTATACAACAACCATCCAGGAGCTACAACAACCATCCAGGGAGCTACAACAACCATCCAGGAGCTACAACAACCATCCAGGAGCTACAACAACCATCCAGGGAGGTACTACACCAGGGAGGTACTACACCAGGGAGGTACTACACCAGGGAGGTACTACACTTCTGACACATGAATGTGAAATGTAAGTACAAATAAGACTATGGAAGATAATACAGGATGGGAGGAGATGCACATACATGTGACTGCTTATCAAGTTTCTTATACCTTCACACTCATCCTTCCTGTCTGCCTGTTCAACCAGGCTGTTGCTGCCAGCGGCCATCAGGTTACTGTATATCTGCTGTACTTAGAGGTTCAGTTTTTTCTGGAAAATTTATAATTTTATTCGGTGAAAATACAAGGAAAGCTTTGAGAGAGAAAGCTTATCAATGACAGTATATATCAGTCGTGTAACTTTAACAGCATTCCTTTAAGTAGTTAATCTAAGTATATACTGCATTTTTTCAATACCGAAGATGTATTTAGAAGGTATTTAGACTGTATTGTAGTGGGTCTGGCAGGAAGCACAAAGCCAGCAGGTGATCGACTAAATAAAAACACTTTACGAGACGTAAAGGTCTTAGTGATGACGTTGTCCTGGCAACTAGTATAAGGGACTCCAAGAAAACACTTTACGAGACGTAAAGGTCTTAGTGATGACGTTGTCCTGGCAACTAGTATAAGGGACTCCAAGAAAACACTTTACGAGACGTAAAGGTCTTGGTGACGACGTTGTCCTGGCAACTAGTATAAGGGACTCCAAGAAAACACTTTACGAGACGTAAAGGTCTTGGTGACGACGTTGTCCTGGCAACTAGTATAAGGGACTCCAAGAAAACACTTTACGAGACGTAAAGGTCTTAGTGATGACGTTGTCCTGGCAACTAGTATAAGGGACTCCAAGAAAACACTTTACGAGACGTAAAGGTCTTAGTGATGACGTTGTCCTGGCAACTAGTATAAGGGACTCCAAGAAAACACTTTACGAGACGTAAAGGTCTTAGTGATGACGTTGTCCTGGCAACTAGTATAAGGGACTCCAAGAAAACACTTTACGAGACGTAAAGGTCTTGGTGACGACGTTGTCCTGGCAACTAGTATAAGGGACTCCAAGAAAACACTTTACGAGACGTAAAGGTCTTGGTGACGACGTTGTCCTGGCAACTAGTATAAGGGACTCCAAGAAAACACTTTACGAGACGTAAAGGTCTTGGTGACGACGTTGTCCTGGCAACTAGTATAAGGGATTCCAAGAAAACACTTTAGGTGCGAAACCAAACATTTACCCACTCTAAATACTTCCACTACTTCTTCACTTCCTTCTTTCTTCCTATCTTCGTCCCGCCCCTGTCCATCTCTCTTACATATACTGGCGCCCTCACCTTCGTGTGTTAGTGTACCTTGTAAATGGTCCAAGTCGGAACGAGATGTCCTCGTAAGCTCCTATGTGCGGGTTATTAGTGTATTGTTCCAGTCACTATATTGCGTCTTTCTGTTCTTTATCGAGGTGCTGACACATAACAAAGGATACGATATTGTTTACCTGGACTTGAGCAAGGCTTTGTTTACCTGGACTTGAGCAAGGCTTTGGATAAGTCTCACATCGGCCCTGTCTAAGACCAAACACCATAAGTTGGAAAACAAATATTACATAAACAACAACTATTAAGAAACACTTAGGAAAGTAAAATATACTTGTAATATACCTGTGATCAGTTTCTTGAGGTTTCCTGCTCAGGCAGCCCGGCCAGCGGCCAGGCTTTGTATACTGAATGCAGGGAGATGTTTGTAAGCTTTACCTCTCAACTTATAAACCAGTGACTGAGGGTTTCCACGTCTCTTCTACCTCGCAGCCCGAGACCTAGCTTGCCTCTTCTACCTCGCAGCCTGAGACCTAGCTTGCCTCTTCTACCTCGCAGCCTGAGACCTAGCTTGCCTCTTCTACTTCGCAGCCTGAGACCTAGCTTGCCTCTTCTACCTCGCAGCCTGAGACCTAGCTTGCCTCTTCTACTTCGCAGCCTGACACCTAGCTTGCCTCTTCTACTTCGCAGCCTGAGACCTAGCTTGCCTCTTCTACCTCGCAGCCTGAGACCTAGCTTGCCTCTTCTACTTCGCAGCCTGACACCTAGCTTGCCTCTTCTACCTCGCAGCCTGAGACCTAGCTTGCCTCTTCTACCTCGCAGCCTGACACCTAGCTTGCCTCTTCTACTTCGCAGCCTGAGACCTAGCTTGCCTCTTCTACTTCGCAGCCTGAGACCTAGCTTGCCTCTTCTACCTCGCAGCCTGAGACCTAGCTTGCCTCTTCTACCTCGCAGCCTGACACCTAGCTTGCCTCTTCTACTTCGCAGCCTGAGACCTAGCTTGCCTCTTGACCGCAGCCTGAGACCTAGCTTGCCTCTTGACCTTAACTTCTTCAAGGGGACAATCGTGGCAGGTTGGAAGACGGAGTAGCTTCCTGGATGGTGGATTGTTGTTGTAGGTTCGTCGGTACATCCGGCCCGGGTCTTCTCCAAATGGTGACCCGGCATGGATGGTGGAGTCAGAGTGAGGATAATTATAACTTGGAGACACCTGACCCTCCCTCTTGCGTGCTACACTTCCTCATGCTAACCACCTGTGTGATGGACACCTCGTTCTCACACCTGCACTCACGGCTCACTCACTGTCACAGCTGGATTAAGATTTTGTAGGCCCCTGGGCTACAGGTACTGTGAGGCCCCAGGGCTACAGGTACTGTGAGGCCCCTGGGCTACAGGTACTGTGTAGCCCCTGGACTACAGGTACTGTGTAGCCCCTTGGCTACAGGTACTGTGAGGCCCCTGGGCTACAGGTAATGAGGACCCTGGGCTACAGGTACTGTGAGAGCCCTAGGCTATAGGTACTGTGAGGCCCCAGGGCTACAGGTACTGTGAAGCCCCAGGGCTACAGGTAATGTGAGGCCCCTGGGCTACAGGTACTGAGGTCCCTGTTGGCGGACGACCCTGGGCTGCAACCCCTGGAGGCCCTCCAGCTGACGGAGGCTCCTGGGCTGCAGCCCATGGAGGCCCTCTAGTTGGCGGACGACCCTGGGCTGCAGCCCCTAAATCACATGCCTTAATCCAGCCCTATATATACATTCAGGTGAATATACATTGCGTATGTATACTCAAGAGGTGTATTTAAATGTAATAAGAAGGAAAATGGTTGTCGTCAACTTAAGGGAAATGGACACATTCACGTACGACACTTTTATTGAAGATGTTTCGGTCCTTGGACCTTTATCACAATAACAGCCTGGTTGATCATGTGCTCATTTATCAAGGGACCTGGTCATGGGCCGGACCGCGAGAGCGGTCCGCCATGACCAGGTATATATATATATATATATATATATATATATATATATATATATATATATATATATATATATATATATACCTGGTCATATATAATATATATATATATATATATATATATATATATATATATATATATATATATATATAGAGAGAGAGAGAGAGAGAGAGAGGTAATAATTAGGATAACCAAAAAAACAGTCTGACTTATTTCCATTAGGTCGTTGCTGTGAAACAAATTTAACACTGTACAACTCAACATGAAATTATGGCCGAAATCCGCCCAGTAGCAGTCGTATACATTTAGCTAAAGTGCTAAACCCTTAAGGTCGGGCAGCGCCAGGGTTATGGGAGGCAATCATATTCAATCCAAGGAAGTGAAAGATAGGTCCAATTCCTTGGATCAAGAGCCCCTTCACCGGCATCAAGATACCTTCCTCGAGGGGAGGATCAAAGGTATTATTATTATTATAATAAAGGGGAAGCGCTAAACCCGTAGGATTATACAGCGGCTGTGAGGGGGGGATGAAGGTATTAATAATAATAATAATATCTTTATTTTACTACATACTACTAGTACATAGAAAGACCCTTGTTATGCTGAGCATTTCCCGCAAATTAGGTCAGTGTCCCAGTCCACTAACACCCAGATACCTATTTTACTGATGGGGAACATAGACAACAGGTGTAAAGAAACACGCCTAATGTTTCTACCCTGGCCGGGAATCGAACCCGGGCCCTCCGTGTGTGAAGCGAGAGCTCTAGCCACCAGGCCACCGGGATGAAGGTATTCAGGCTTAATTCCGGAACTGGAGCACATATTCAGTTCCCTAGATCAAGAGCCCCTCACCAGCATCAAGGAACCTTCCTGGAGGGGAGCATCAAAGGTATAATATCCGTGTAAATAAATATTTTATTTCAAGAGGTAATACTCGCCTGGTATTCCTTGACAACCTCACTAAGACAAGGGTACCGCTCGCTGGTCCATCTATAAAATTTTGGCACTCCCATCTTGCTAGCTTCCTGACACTCCTCTTATATCATACACTAATGTTCACCTCCCTAAAGTCTTTCCTTCCCAGTTAATTTTCCCGAATAATAAAAAGTTGCAGCTAGTTCAATGTTGTTGACAGTGAGCCGCTCAGCTGAGTGAGCATCTGTACTATGGTTCTAATTCATAATATTAATATTATTAAATTAATTCTCACAATTGTTACCTTTAATGTAATTACTTACATAACACTAAGTATAAAAATAATGTGGAGTCTAATATTAAACTTGTCATAAATGAATGGAACGTGAATATAAAATGTGCATTCTTAATGCCACGGTAATCTTATCACAATATAATAATAATCTTTATTTACTACCAGTACATGTACAAGGTATACACACCATAGCTGACATCAATGACATACTACTATATAGAAAGTCCCTTGTTATGCTGAGCATTTCTCGCAAATTAGGTCAGTTTTGTCCCAGGATGCGACCCACACCAGTCCACTAACACCCAGTTGAATCTAAGCTTTACAATGACTAGCGGTTGGGTTTAGTCCTGACTCTTTTCCTTAGTCTATAATACTTCCTCTCCCCCACCTATTCTTCGCCTATCCCCACTTATAATACTTCCTCTCCCCCACCTATTCTTCGCCTATCCCCACTTATAATACTTCCTCTCCCCCACCTATTCTTCGCCTATCCCCACTTCCCCCTCCCCCCATGTGGGTTCTTACCTGTGACACCTTCCTTCCTTCGTTAATTGCTAATGAACGTTTTCTAACACAAAATTTACATTATAATTCTGTGGGAAGTATATATATATATATATATATATATATATATATATATATATATATATATATATATATATATAAATAAAACACAGCACTATCTTCACTATAACAGCACTCCACAGTATCATTATATAAGACTCCACAGTATCATTATATAAGACTCCACAGTATCATTATATAAGACTCCACAGTATCATTATATAAGACTCCACAGTATCATTATATAAGACTCCACAGTATCATTATACAAGACTCCACAGTATCATTATATAAGACTCCACAGTATCATTATATAAGACTCCACAGTATCATTATATAAGACTCCACAGTATCATTATATAAGACTCCACAGTATCATTATATAAGACTCCACAGTATCATTATATAAGACTCCACAGTATCATTATATAAGACATCCCACTATCACTATATTACACCATACAGTATAACTATCACTATATGGTGCCTACGCGAACATTTTTATGGTGTATAAATACATTTAGTTGAGTTTATTAAATTGTTCCCCGCTGGTCCAGTGGTCTGCATATATCTCTGGTGACTCAAGCGTCGCGGGTTCGAGCCCCGCTAGTATCCAGTTTCATCGGATTAATAAGTGAAGAGAATGGACGTGGAAGTTCTTGGAATGTATCACCCTCTCCTGGAGGCCACCAGACCATTGAATGCAGGTGAAGTCGCCACCATTATTCGTAGGACGCGTCGACCATTTGGTAAAATATGCAAGATATGTTTCAACAACTAACAACTACTTTCCCAGCCTCCTATACCCAAAGGTCATGGTCGTATTGTGGGATTGACTGGTATAAATCACTGTGTTTCACTGTATGCCTGCCTTGATGGGACCTTACTCTACTATAACCCTGGTGGTTGTAAGGAGGCCGCCTTCCAACTGGTGAAAGAATATTACGTCAAGCACCGCCCCTACTTCACAATAATTAGATCTATTAAATGCATACAACAGTACGGTGGTACCTGCGCGTACCAGGCACTAGCCTTCATGGATCTTGTAGTCAGCTCCGGGCTCACCGACCCCATGGAGATCATTTACTGGATACGTATTAGAATGAAATACTTCCCGGATATCAAGGCAATCAACATAGTCAAGTCAATGCTAACTGAGTTCAGGAATAATATAGACATATCCTGCAACGATTTACAGAAGAGTATACTGAGCAAAGAAATTAAAAGCCTTCTAGCTGAAACACAGAAGACACTTCCCCCTGTCCCCCCTGTCACGCGACCACTGGACAGTGGGATGTCCCCCGGGCTAAGCCCACAAGAAAGTAAAATAATGAGTTATGAGTGTGTGTGTGTGTGGGGTGGTGTAGTGTGGGTGTGTGTGGTAGTGTGGGTGTGTGTGGTAGTGTGGGTGTGTGTGTGAGTTATGAGTGTGTGTGTGTGTGTGGTGGTGTGGTGGTGTAGTGTGGGTGTGTGGTGGTGTAGTGTGGGTGTGTGGTGGTGTAGTGTGGGTGTGTGTGGTAGTGTGGGTGTGTGTGGTAGTGTGGGTGTGTGTGGTAGTGTGGGTGTGTGTGTGGTAGTGAAATGAAGGGGACGAGGTTATATTTACTATAAATTCACTAATAGTCCGATTTTTTTTTTTTTATTATTTTTAAGACTGTAATCATGAGCCTATTATTAGAAGTTCCATGGAGTTTCCTTAAAAAACTGGAGAAAACAAATAAAAATAGGGAGTTTTGGTATGACAACACTGCAGTATCCTTTATGACTGACCGCGGGTTCTAGCCCCACCCATGGTATGTTTATTTATGGAAAACACTATTACAAACTCCGCCCTAATACTTGTAAAACCATGAGTCCTGAACACTGAAGATATCATAAGAACACTGAAGGTAACACTGAAGGGAGAACAGTAACACAACAGGAAACACTGCAAGGTAATGTTGCAACACTGCAGGTGACAATGAAACAAACCACAACACAGCAGACAACGTAACATATAAGGCAACACAATAATACAGCAGACAACACAAGAGCAAAACAGGCAACACAACAGATAGCACAAAAACAGAGAAAATACAACAACTCAGCACACAACATAACAACACAACAAAAGCAACACAGTAAAAAATCACAGTAGCAGCAAGCAGTTGCTTATAGTGTTTGTGAGTTAAAGTTACTTGTGGATCACATTACTGTACATGCTGTACCATACTGTACAAGATGTACCATACTGTACAAGCTGTACCATACTGTACAAGCTGTACCATACTGTACATGCTGTACCATACTGTACAAGATGTACCATACTGTACAAGCTGTACCATACTGTGCATGCTGTACCATACTGTACATGTACCATACTGTACAAGCTGTACCATAC
>WNWK01037096.1:0-18711 GCA_009830355.1 Cherax destructor | reverse complement strand
CGAAATTCTCCACCACTCTCTCGTATACATTTGATGACGTGAACTTAACAAAGATTCGTTTCACACCATTAAGGGACACTCCGACAAATCACTGTTCTCAATTGCGTACGTCTCCGTAAAATCTGCGGCAGGAGAACAGGTAGGGTAGAGCCCAACAGTGACCCACGGGTTAACTCCACACAGACAGTGTTCCTCCGACGCCGGTTACTCTCCGCCATACTGGCTACCAACTGCTGGTATAGGAGAAAACCTGAAGAGGGCAGCACAGTAGAGCAACCTCTCACCGCGAAGGCTGAGGTGCGAATCAGACAGAATGAGTTCGAGGATCAAAATGGGTGGGAGTACCCGTATTTAAAACATGGAGGGGGAGAGAAGCAAGAAATGCCTCCAAGTAATAGAAGGGGTGGTGGGAAGGAAGAAACCAGAAAATCAACATCTGGGATAGACAATGCCCGCGAAGGGGAGAGATATAAAGAACATAGTGTATACCACTTATTCAAGTGGATACGGGCTGCAGTTTAATGTAGAGAAGAATGAACATAGAGCTGATGGTATGGAATACCAGTGCGTATAAGAAGAGCACTTTCGTTAAATGTTCCATTGGAAAAAGGATCCGATGAATATAACAAATCATAGCCCGAAAAGGGACAGATAACAGCGGATTGTAATTTGGGTTCTTGCAAACAGACCCCAACAGGGTAAAACTGGGAGAGCAACACCTGAAGTTCACCCCGGTTACCCCTGAGGCCTCGGATATTCCACTGCAAATAAGCCATGATTTATGGAGAGAAAGATACAAGTCAAAGTTAGAGGTATCTATGGACTAGGGTTAGAAAAGTCCACATGTGGAGGCAGCGGAAGACTTGTAAGCAGAGAAGGAGTGGGACGCTGTGAAGGATGGAGGGGTGTAGATGGAGAAGAGAGAGGAGGAGGAACCGGAGGTGGAGCAGTGTCCATCAACGTTCCAGTCTCTGAAATATATTCTGCGATAGCATCCAGCAAACGGCAGACAAAGATGCAGGATGTTGGGCCACATTAGAGATGGAAGGAGGTAGTTAGGTAATTACCTCACCGGCCGGCAGTCAAGGGGTTACGTCATCAGACCTGATGTTTGACTGCCGGGCCGGCTTGACTGACAGTGTCAT
The DNA here is from genome assembly GCA_009830355.1 of Cherax destructor. Taxonomy (NCBI): domain Eukaryota; kingdom Metazoa; phylum Arthropoda; class Malacostraca; order Decapoda; family Parastacidae; genus Cherax; species Cherax destructor. Next base: position 17,566 of record WNWK01037096.1, on the reverse strand, counting down.
CGAGACTCTCCCTATTCAACACTGGAGAGTCCACCAGCTCACTGTTATACTACTGGAGTTCGTCAGTCAGACCTGCATGAGAGTTGCAGTGTGGTGCTGGTGACAAGCTCCCTGACATACTACTGGAGTTCGCCAGTCAGACCTGCGTGAGAGTTGCAGACTCACGCAGTGTGGTGCTGGTGATAGCCTACAACAAGGAGAGCGGCAAGGTCACCAGAATCTACTATGTACCTGCGACGATGTACCTGCGACGATGTACCTGCACCTGCGACGATGTACCTGAGATTGTTTACCCGGAGATTGTTAACCGGAGTGTCAGGGTTTTAGTGATGTATCCAGAGAGTTTGTGACGGTGGCACGACACAGGTTGAGTCGTGTATTTGATGTGTGTCATAACGCGGTGTAAAGGCTTTATGAGAAAGAGTTCATGATACAGGGGGCGTGCCATGTGGCACAGAGAAGGTGTCGTGTGACACAGCGATTGAGTCTTTATGGTACGGGTGTCGTGGAACCCCGAGGTGCCATAAGACAGAGACAAGGGTGTCTGAGGACACGGTGGAGAAGGAGTATCATGACAAGGTGTGGTAGTGTCCTGCTTGACACTTGTAGACGGCAGCGACTTGACATTGCTCTAAGTATATGATTTTTATTTGTGACTTTTATCTGGTACTCTGATTTTGTGTAAATAGGTTTTTACACAGATTATTAGATTATGTTTTTATTCAGATTATATGCTTTTATATTAATAATATATATTTAATATAATAAAAATCTGAAAAATGAGATTTTAATTAGTATCCCAAACAGTCGTTAATTACAAATGCTTACTATTTGTAATACTGTAATAAAGTAGAGGGCGAGGAGATGGAAGAGGAACCTGTCGAAGGGGCTTGGGAGGGGACAGGAGTGGAAGCGACCTGGGGAGGCAGTCAAGAAAGAAAATTGGGAGGGGACAGGGAATGAAGATATTGTAAGAGGAGGATGAACCTCCACACACGTTACAGAACTAGACGGAGGTGAAGAACACGGCAATGGGGGATTTTTTGCAGGACTTATGAGGGCGGTGAGGATTAGGTGTTGGACGAGGGCGTGTAGACACAGAACTGTGCGAGTGAGTAGAGGAAGAGGTGTGGACAGTATGTGATGCCGATGTAGGGACCTCAGAGCCAAGAACAGCAAAAGAATTCGAGAGAGCGGTGACTGAGAATGGGGTGACCACAGAGGAAGCCGCGGGAGTTGGGACCCCAGAAGTGGGGGGACGTTTAGGAATGCGAGAATAAGAAATGCGGGGAAGTCTCCCTTGAAGGCATAGATGAGAGACGGCCATAGCATATGAAAAGCCTTCCGCCTCTTTGAGAACGGATTTCCCGCTCATTTAGGTAAACCTGACAACAGTAAGAGTACGATGGATGTGCCTCACGACAGTTAAGGCAAGAGGGAGGTAGATTACAAGGACTGGCATGGTCGTCGGCACCACAGACTGGGCATTCAGCCAGGACCTGCAATGTTTCACTGGATGAGCAAAACGCCAGCAGTTTCAACACTGTTGCGGTGTAGGGATCACCTTTCAAACTTGTAAATGGTGACCTGCAATGTAGACCGAGGGAGGAAGTTCATGGCAGTCAAATGTTAAACGAGCTATAATGCAAGGATAACGTCTTTGCTTATGGGCAGGGAGGACAAAAGTGTCAACTTTGAGGATAGGGAGGTCTTGGAGGTCAAGCTGCTCCAGAATGTCATCACCACATGTCTGGAAATTCCGTTAGACAATGGTGTGGGGTAAAATGACAGAACCACTACAAGAATTGAGAGAATGATGTTTGTCAATAGTGATAGGAATAGTATCTATGGTTGTAAGGAGAGAAAGATCACGAGCTTGGCCAGCATTCTGGACCATGATGATGCGAGTGCCGCTCTTGAGAGCGTGAAATGAGATATCTTTGCCTACATGGCGTAGCAGAGATTTACCAATACTATGATCGGAACGATAGGTAGTTGGAGAAGTTGGTCTTAGAGTAAAAATTTTGTCCATTGAGTAGTGTGAAACAAAGTGTTTAAGGGGAGTGTGTGATGAGCTGGTCGTTTCTGAGATGAATGATGAATGAGAATGAAGTGTCGAATCGTCATGTAAGGGTCTTGGTCGTTTGGATGCGGAACCAGAGGTGGTCCGACGTGGGACGGGCGAGCAATCCGAGAATTGCCACACAGTAGAGGGAGAAGCCGGAATCAAGGTCAAAGAAGAGCGAAGGTCAGACATGTCAAAAGGGCCAGTCAGAACCCCGGTACCTGAAGCAGGTGACGAACCAGCACCAGCCAGAGGTACAGAGGTATTGGAGGTGTCCGAAGATTTGTCCATTAATGAGGTAGGGTCAGAACTGGGTGTGGTATCTGGAAGGGGCCCGGGGGTAGTAGGTTCACGGATTGGGTCATCCATGGTTAGGTTACTTCTTTCTTTTTGTTTTTAATTATAAAAAAGAAAAAGAAAATAAAAATAAAAAAAAAGAATAAAAAAAGGGGGGAACGTGGAGGAATAGCTCCTAGGAGGAATGAAAGGGGCGTAAATCCCCTTCCTCACCCAAGAGGACCTCAACACCGCAAGTAGTGCAGATGCTGCATGGAACCCGTGCCATACCCTACCCTTCATGCCAGTACACCAGCAATCCAAGATAGCAACCTAACATCCACCGAGCCACCTCGGCGGACAAAAGAGAGGGCGACCGGATACCCGCCACATAGTATACCTCCTTCGGCCACCACCCCCGGAATCCGAAAGGTGGCCTCCAGAGATACACCCGTCGCCCAAAAGATACCCAAAGCCACCCCCCGGGAGACCGGAGAGGGATCGGGACATCCCCAGGCGATCCAGATTCCACATCAAACTACACCACCGCCAAGAACCTCAACAGAATGGGATGGACCACGATACCCTTCCCCCTACCTAGGAACCAGAATGCCTATGGAGAGAAGCTCACAGGGTAAAAATGGGAAGGGAATAAGGGAGGGATGAGGAGGAGGAAAGGGAAAAGGGAGGATGTGGAAGATGGAAAAGGGGAGGGGGGATTTCGGGTAATTAGGTTCGGTCTGAGGAAGAAGACCAAGAGGTCCAATTCCTCAGACCGATAGCCTCTTTACCGCGACAAGGAGCCCCCTTAAAGAGGCTGATCAGGAGAAGAGTGAAGGTGAAGTGACTCTCCACTCCCCAACCGACACCAGGTAAGAGTAATACTACCAGGAGTAGAAAGTAAAACCCCCAACAGACAACCGGGAACAAGAGTTTTGCCACAGGCCGCTAGATGGCAGTGCTGGCTGTAACTCGTTAATGATACTCCCGGCTGACTGAACAACCATAACCCTATTTATACTCTACTTTTCCCTCACACTCTTTGTGTTTTATTTATTAGGAAGTTATAGATCATCTACCAACTTTTCCTGTTATTCCTTTATCACGCATTTTGTGTGCTATTACACCATGGTCACACTGTTGAAGGCTTTCGCAAATTATGTGTATAATACAGCTGCATTTTGTTTGTCCTCCAGTGAATCCAAGACCATGTCATAGTGGTCCAGTAGTTGTGAGAGGCAGGAGTGACCATCCAAGACCATGTCATAGTGATCCAGTACTTGTGAGAGGCAGGAGTGACCATACAAGACCATGTCATAGTGGTCCAGTAGTTGTGAGAGGCAGGAGTGACCATCCAAGACCATGTCATAGTGGTCCAGTAGTTGTGAGAGGCAGGAGTGACCATCCAAGACCATGTCATAGTGATCCAGTACTTGTGAGAGGCAGGAGTGACCATCCAAGACCATGTCATAGTGATCCAGTACTTGTGAGAGGCAGGAGTGACCATCCAAGACCATGTCATAGTGATTCAGTACTTGTGAGAGGCAGGAGTGACCATACAAGACCATGTCATAGTGGTCCAGTAGTTTTGAGAGGCAGGAGCGACCATCCAAGACCATGTCATAGTGGTCCAGTACTTGTGAGAGGCAGGAGTGACCATCCAAGACCATGTCATAGTGATCCAGTACTTGTGAGAGGCAGGAGTGACCATCCAAGACCATGTCATAGTGATCCAGTACTTGTGAGAGGCAGGAGTGACCATCCAAGACCATGTCATAGTGATCCAGTACTTGTGAGAGGCAGGAGTGACCATACAAGACCATGTCATAGTGGTCCAGTAGTTTTGAGAGGCAGGAGTGACCATCCAAGACCATGTCATAGTGATCCAGTACTTGTGAGAGGCAGGAGTGACCATACAAGACCATGTCATAGTGGTCCAGTAGTTTTGAGAGGCAGGAGCGACCATCCAAGACCACGTCATAGTGGTCTAGTAGTTGTGAGAAGCAGGGTGACCATCCAAAACCATGTCATAGTGGTCCAGTAGTTGTGAGAGGCAGGAGCGATCTGCTCTAAGCCCATGCTGCCCTGGGTTGTGCAACTGATGGGTATCTAAGTGGGTGGTGATCTTGCTTCTTAGAACCCTTTCAAAGATTTATATGATGAGGGATGTTAGTGTTATCTGTATAATTCTTTGCAATTGCTTTACTGGACTGGGGATATGTCTTGTTTTTAGGTACCTGGGTGTTAGTCACCTTACACCGGCTGTCCCTGTTCACCTAGCAGCAAGTAGGTACCTGGGTGTTACTGCACTGGTGTGGGTTGCATCCTGGGGGACAAGATTGAAGAACCACAATGGAAAGAAGACAGTCCTTGATGATGCACTGACTTTCTTGGTTTATCCTGGGTGGCTTAGCCTCCAGGACAAATATTCCGAATAAAACCTAATCTCATAAATCTAAACTTAATCTGAAAAGCTTTAAGTTACCCATCATGGAGACAAACGTTTTCTCTGGATGTCTTACATTACAGAAAACGAATACACTTAACGGGGTTCCTTAAATAAAAAATATTTAGCATTAAAATGAATTAATTCATTTATTTTTTTACTAATCTCATAGGGTTAAAAAGCCAATGAATAAAGCCAGGAAGTGAAGCTTATTTCTCTTGGCCCTTTCCCAGGATGCCACCCACAAGTCTACTAATGAATTTAGTAAATAAATTATAATAATCTTTATTTCTACGAGTACCTGATACAACTTACACATACCATAGCTGACATCAATGACATACTATATAGAAAGCTCCTGGTTATGCAGAGCATTTGACGCAAATTAGGTTAATTTTGTCCCCAGGATGCGACCCACACCAGTCGACTAACACCCAGGTACCTACTTACTGGTAAGTGAACAGTGACGACAGGTGTCTTAAGGAAACACGCCCCAATGTTTCCACCTATACCGGGGATCGATCCACGGACCTCAGTGTATGTGAGCTGACTTGCGCTACCAACCCAGCTATGGGACACCTGCCAGTGTTTAACTTCATTATTATTATATTCAAAAAGAAGCACTAAACCACAGGGGTCATACAGCACAGCAGGGTAGGGCAGGATGCAGGGAGAATGGGTTGTAAGAGGGAGAGGGATTATTAGTAGGGAATAGAGTGCAGCAGGACAGTGGATAGTGCAGGGATAGAGGGTAGCAAGAGATTGAAGTAGAAGGGACTGAGGGGAGTACTAGAGGTATAATCTTCAGAGTTTGTGTCAGTTGCTGTCAAAAAGTCAACGAGAGAGTCAGGATTAAAGGAGGGTCCATCAGCAAGAAGGGAAGGTAAAGAAAGAGCCGCAGTGCGAGGACGCCGTTGGAGGTAAATTCTGCGTGCTCGTTGATAGTGGGGAAGTTCAACAGAATATGGCGAACAGACACTGGAACCTGACAATGCTCACAGAGAGGGACAGGGAGCCTCTCCATGAGATACCCGTGAGTAAGACGAGTGTGGCCGATCCGAAGACGGGAGAGTGTAGTCTCCCAACCTCGACATTGTTCACAAGAAGGCCAGAAACCTATACTCGATTTAATAGAATGAAGTTTGTTATTTAGCAGGTCAGACCAGCGTTGTTGCCAACGGGTGCGAAGGTGGGTAGCAATGACTGCAAAATAGTCTGTGAATGGAACACCTCTATATGAAACTGCTGACTGCGCAGCAGTCTGCCTGTTCATTGCCCTGTACGTCAACATGACCTGGGACCCAGTAAAAAACAATATCTTTGTGTTTGCTAAAGATACGGTGTAACAAAGTTGGATACGAAGAACTAGGGGGTGAGGTGTATCAAATTTTCGGATAGCCTGTAAAGCACTAAGGGAGTCTGAAACGACTACAAATGGTGACACAGGCATAGATGCAATACGGATAAGTGCCACAAGAATGGAAATAAATGGTATAAAATACCGACACAATGGAAAAATAAACACATAAGCAGTATAATGTGATCCTTTATTGACAACGTTTCGCCCACGCAGTGGGCTTTATCGAGTCACAGACAGATCTGTCTGTGACTCGATAAAGCCCACTGCGTGGGCGAAACGTTGTCAATAAAGGATCACATTATACTGCTTATGTGTTTATTTTGCCACAAGAATGGCATACAATTCAGCTGTAAATATGCTAGCCGAGGATAATAGATGCCCTCGCACGACGCTGTCCGGAAACACTGCTGTGAATCCGACGCCGTCTGATGACTTAGAACCATCGGTGTACACTGTGATGGCATGGGAATGTGAACGGAAGTGGTCTAGAAAAAGAGAGCGAGAAGCCGCTGTAGGTAGTTGGGCTTTCACGCAAGGCAGAGGAAAAGATCAGACACGGACCACAGGAACTTCCCAAGGGGGTAGGGAAAAGGGAGATGCCACATGAACATAGAAAGGTGGTAGCTGAAGGGAAGACAAGAGCGAATGTAGACAAAGAGAAAAGGGACCAAGTAAACAGGATCGACGAACAAATAAAGAGCATCTACTAACATCTGTGACAATCCAATACATGGAAGGATTGCGGAGGTCATGAGAGCGAACATAATAGCGAAGGCAATGTGCATCACGACGATCGGACAAAGATGGAATGTTCGCTTCTACATAGAGGCTCTCAACCGGGAAAGAACGAAATGCACCAAGGCATAAACGCAATCCCTGGTGATGGATGGGATTAAGGCTGGAATATGTAGCAGGGGAGCCCGCCGAATATATCTGGTCACCTTAATCGAGTTTCGATAAAATTAGGGCTGAATGCAGGCGAAGGAGAGTTCTACGATCAGTCCCCATGAAAGATGAGCTAGGGCTTTAAGGAAGTTCAGCTGGCTATGACAAGTCGCCTTCAGAGAGGTAATGTGAGGTTTCCAGGACAATCGACGGTCAAACAGGAGGCCGAGAAACCTGACTGTATCACGTTCTGGGATACGTGAGCCGTATAGGTACAATGGATGATCAGAGACCACTGAACGTCTAGTAAACGTAATTTGATGAGTTTTGCCACTAGAAAATTTTAACCCGTGAGTGGTGGCCCAATCGGAAACCCAGTTGATGGCATGCTGGAGGAAAACTGCAATCAGGTGACAGTCAGCACCTGCACAAGCTATAGCAAAGTCATAAACATAAAGCGTTTTCCAAATATTGGATGGGAGAACAGATGCCAGATTATTTATAGAAAGGAGAAAGAGTGTTGTGCTCAGAACACATCCCTAGGGGACACCTTCAGCTTGGATAAACTCCGGGAAAAGCTCATTACTAACCCGGACACGGAAATGTCTTTCAGTTAAGAAGGCCTTAAGGAAAAATGGTGGATTGCCATGGAGGCCTAAGGAGTGGGCCTGGGCTAAGATATTATACCTCCAAGTTGTGTCATAAGCCTTCTCAAGGTCAAAAAAGATGGCGATAACCGAGTGGTTATTAGCAAAGGCATTACGAATATACGTATCCAAGCGCAGCAAGGGGTCAATGGCAGAACTTGCCTTACGAAAGCCATATTGACTAGTGGACAGACTATTGTGCGTCTGTAAATACCACATCAAACGTCTATTAACTAGACGTTCCATCACCTTGCAAACTGCACTGGTAAGAGCGATGGGATGGTAGTGAGAGGGATCACGTCCCGTAGTACCTGGTTTGCAAAAAGGGAGAACAATAGCAGACTTCCACAGCTGGGGAAGAACTCCTTGCGACCATATGAGATTAAAGAGTCGTAAGAGGACAGTAAGAGCAGACTGATGTAAATGCTGTAGCATACGAATATGTATGCCATCTGGCCCAGCTGCCGATGATAAGCAAGCGGAGAGTGTTGCCTCCAGTTCTTGAAGGGTAAAAGGCACATTATAAGATTCTTCTCTGAGAGAAGAAATCTAAGGGCTTTAACTCGCTGGCAGACTTAGAAGAAAGGAACGAAGGGCATAGATGGAGCCCCTGATAAATGCGGACCAGATGATTACCAATTTCAGTGGCAACGGCAAGAGGGTGTGCTATATCGACACCAGCAACCTGAAGAACACCTCCAACTGAATGCCGCGGGAGTCACAGTGCGACCCCCCCCCTTCCCCCGAGAAAATGGTGTGCGTTAAAATCGCCAAGTAATAGAAGGGGTGGCGGTAAGGAAGAAACCAGAAAATCAACATCTGGGATAGACAATGCCCGTGAAGGGGAGAGATATAAAGAACAGAGTGTATACCACTTATTAAAGTGGATACGGGCTGCGGTGTAATGTAGAGAAGAATGAACATAGAGCTGATGGTATGGAATACCAGTGCGTATAAGAGCACTTTCGTTAAAGGGCCATCGGAAAAAGGATCCGATGAATATAACAAATCATAGCTCGAAAAGGGATGGAAAACAGAAGATTGTAATTTGGGTTCTTGCAAACAGACCCCAACAGGGGAAAACTGGGAGAGAAACACCTGAAGCTCACCCCAGTTACCCCTGAGGCCTCGGATATTCCACTGCAAATAAGCCATGATTTATGAAGAGAAAGATACAAGTCGAATTTAGAGGTATCTATGGACTAGGGTTAGAAAAGTCCACATGTGGAGCCAGCGGAAGGCTTGTAAGCAGAGAAGGAGTGGGATGCTGTGAAGGAAGGAGGGGTGTAGATGGAGAAGAAAGAGGAGGAGGAACCGGAGGTGGAGCGGTGTCCATCAACATTCCAGTCTCTGTAATATATTCTGCGATAGCTTCCAGCGTTTCAGTAGACAAAGATGCAGGATGTTGGACCACATTAGAGATGGAAGGAGGAGGGTGAGCAACAATCGGGAAGACTATAGACTGTGCTAAAGTAGAGGGCGAGGAGATGGAAGAGGAAACTGTCAAAGGGGCTTGGGAGGGGACAGGAGTGGAAGGACCGGGGGCGGTGTTACGGCCCGTATCTAACAATGGTAGTTAGGTAATTACCTCACCGGCCGGCAGTCAAGGGGTTACGTCATCAGACCTGATGTTTGACTGCCGGGCCGGCTTGACTGACAGTGTCATCGAGACTCTCCCAGTCAACACTGGAGAGTCCACCAGCTCACTGATACACTACTGGAGTTCGCCAGGCAGACCTGCTTGAGAGTTGTAGACTTTCGCAGTGTGGTGCTGGTGACAGGTCTACAGTGCTAACGAGACTCTCCCATATACAACACTGGAGAGTTCACCAGCTCCCTGATACACCTAGGGAGTGTACGAGACTCTCCCATATACACTGCTGGAGAGTGTCAGCGAGACTCTCCCCTATACAACACTGGGGAGTTCACTAGCTCCCTGATACACCTGGGAGTGTTCAACAGACAGACCTGGAGATTGACTCTTCGTGCTGGTGACGGCCTTAGACTATCTACTGGCTTATTCACCGTACCGACTGTGTTCCTGAGACTATGTACCTGAAAATGGACTGTTGTACCTGAACTTATGTACCTGAAAGTGTGTGACACTGGTAACAGGTGGTGTCTTGTGTGACACTGGTAACAGGTGGTGTCTTGTGTGACACTGGTAACAGGTGGTGTCTTGTGTGACACTGGTAACAGGTGGTGTCTTGTGTGACACTGGTAACAGGTGGTGTCTTGTGTGACACTGGTAACAGGTGGTGTCTTGTGTGACACTGGTAACAGGTGGTGTCTTGTGTGACACTGGTAACAGGTGGTGTCTTGTGTGACACTGGTAACAGGTGGTGTCTTGTGTGACACTGGTAACAGGTGGTGTCTTGTGTGACACTGGTAACAGGTGGTGTCTTGTGTGACACTGGTAACAGGTGGTGTCTTGTGTGACACTGGTAACAGGTGGTGTCTTGTGTGACACTGGTAACAGGTGGTGTCTTGTGTGACACTGGTAACAGGTGGTGTCTTGTGCGACACTGGTAACAGGTGGTGTCTTGTGCGACACTGGTAACAGGTGGTGTCTTGTGCGACACTGGTAACAGGTGGTGTCTTGTGCGACACTGGTAACAGGTGGTGTCTTGTGTGACACTGGTAACAGGTGGTGTCTTGTGTGACACTGGTAACAGGTGGTGTCTTGTGTGACACTGGTAACAGGTGGTGTCTTGTGTGACACTATGTGGTGTCAGGTATTTAGTGGTGTAGTCAGTCAGAGTTTGTGACGGTGGCACGACACAGGTTGAGTCGTGTATTTGATGTGTGTCATAACGCGGTGAAAAGGTTTTATTAGAGATGGGTTCATGATGCAAGGAAGGTGTCTTATGGGCACAGAGAGAAGGGTGTCGTGTGACACAGAAGAGAAGGCGTGTCATGTGACACAGAGAACGGGTGTCATGGGACCCCGTGAGAAGGCGTGCCATAAGACAAAGAAGTATCATGACAAGGTGTGGTAGTGTCCTGCGTGACACTTGAAGATGGTAGCGACTTGACACTACACCGAATACTTGATTTTACTTGTGACTTTTATCTAGTACTGTGATTTTGTGTAAATGTTTTTACACAGATTATTAGATTATATGTTTTTATTCAGATTATATGTTTTTATATTAATAATATATATTTAATATAATAAAAATCTGAAATACGATATTTACTCAGTATCCCAAACAGTCGTTTAATTACAAATGCTTTTTATTTGTAATAGGCGGGCAGTCAAGGAAGAAACTTGGGAGGGGACAGGGGATGGAGGTATTGAACGAGGAGGAGGATGAACCTCCACACACGTTACAGAACTGGTTGGAGGTGAAGAACCCGGCAATGGGGATTTTTTGCCGGATTTATGAGAAGAAGGGGGGCGGTGAGGATTAGGTGTTGGACGAGGGCGTGTTGACACAGAAATGTGCGAGTAAGTAGAGGAAGAGGTGAGGACAGTATGGGATGCCGATGTAGGGACCTCGGAGCCAAGAACAGCAAAAAAAATTCGAGAGAGGGGTGACTGAGGATGGGTCGACCACAGAGGAAGCCGCAGGAGTTGGGACCCCAGAAGTGGGGGGATGTTTAGCAATGCGAGAATAGGAAATACGGAAAGTCTCCCTTGAAGGCATAGATGAGAGACGGCCATAGCATATGAGAAGCCTTCCACCTCTTTGAGACAACAGATTTCCCGCTCATTTAGGTAAACCTGACAATGGCGAGAATAAGATGGATGTGCCTCACGACAGTTAAGGCAAGAGGGAGGTAGATTACAAGAAGAACTGGCATGGTCGTCAGTACCACAGACTGGGCATTCGGCCATGGACCTGCAATATTTCGCCGGATGACCAAAACACCAGCAGATTCTACACTGTTGCGGTGTAGGGATCACCTCGAACTTGTAAATGGTGACCTGCAATGTAGACCGAGGACAGAAGGTCATGACAGTCGAACGTTAAGTGAGCAATGTTGCAAGGATATCATTTTCGCCGTCGGGCAGGGAGGACAGAAGTGTCAACTTTGAGTATAGGAAGGTCCTGGAGCTCAAGTTGCTCCAGAATGTCATGACCACAGGTTTGAAAATTCTGTTGACAATGGTATGGGGTAGAATAACAGTGCCACTACAAGAGGTTAGAGAATGATGTTTTTCAATAGTGACAGGAGCAGCATCTATGGACGTAAGGCGAGAAAGATCACGAGCTTGGTCAGCATTTTGGACTGTAATGATGCGTGTGCCACTTTTGAGGGCGTGAAAGGCAATATCTTTGCCCACATGGCGTAGGAGGGTCTTAGTAATACTATGATCGGAAAGATAGGTAGTAGAAGATGTCGGTCTCAGAGTAAAAAACTTAGTCCATTGTGTAGTGTGAAACAAAGTGTTTAAGGGGAGTGAGTGACGTGCTGGTCGTTTCTGAGCTGAATGAGAATGAGGTAATGCAGTATCATCATGTAAGGGTCTTGGTCGTTTAGATGTGGGACCAGAGTTGGTCCGACGTGGGACGGGCGAGCAACCCGAAAATTGCCACACCGTAGAGGGAGAAGCCGGAAGCAAGGTCAAAGAAGAGCGGAGGTCAGACGTATCAAAAGAGCCAGTCGGAACCCTGGTACCTGAAGCAGGTGACGAACTGGCACCAGCAAGAGGTACAGAGGTAGGGTCAGAACTGGGTGCGGTATCAGGAAGGGGCCCGGGAGTAGTAGGTTCATGGATTGGGTCGTCCATGGTTAGGTTACTTCTTTCTTTTTGTTTTTAATAAAAAAAAGAAATAAGAAAAGAAAAAAAGGGGGGAACGTGGAGGAATAGCTCATAGGAGGAATGAAAGGGGCGTAAATCCTCCTCCGCACCCAAGAGGACCTCAACACCGCAAGTAGTGCAGATGCTGCATGGAACCCGTGCCATACCCTACCCTTCATGCCAGTAAACCAGCAATCCAAGATAGCAACCTAACATCCACCGAGCCACCTCGGCGGACAAAAGAGAGGGCGACCGGATACCCGCCACATAGTATACCTCCTTCGGCCACCACCCCCGGAATCCGAAAGGTGGCCTCCAGAGATACACCCGTCGCCTGAAAGATACCTAAAGCCACCCCCCGGAAGACCGGAGAGGGATCGGGACATCCCCAGGCGATCCAGATTCCACGGCAAACTACACCACCGTTAAGAACCTCAACGGAATGGGATGGACTATGGTACCCTTCCCCCTACCTAGGAACCAGAATGCCTGTGGAGAGAAGCTCACAGGGTAAAAATGGGAAGGGAATAAGGGATGGATGAGGAGGGAGGAGGAAAGGAAAAAAGGGTGGATAGGGAAGATGGGATATTGGAGGGGGATTGGGAGGTAATTAAGTTCGGTCTGGAGGACTTGCTTAAGTTACCTCCTTATCGAAAATAATCGTTTTCTCTCGTTTTTGCATTATAAAAACGTACCACATTCAAGAGGTGCCTCAAGAAATCAACTCTTCCATATTTATATATTGTAAAATAAGGTTAATTGTGGATTTTTTAAAAAAACACCGGTGGTCTTCACCAAGGTAGGGTAAGCTATAAAGGAAGAACAGTCACCGTCATTCAGTCAATCACTGCTCTTGCCAGAACTGTGCTGACATCACACTTCAGATGACCCTAATAATAATAATAATCTACAAGTACAAGGTATACAGACCATAGCTGTCAGGAAACAGGACAAATGTTTTCTGACGAGGGTCCTAGTCATAAGATGACTCACAGCTGGAGCTTCTGTTCATTAAGAAGTTGGGGATATATTGTCCCAAGATTTCCCTATATATGGTACAAGAGCAAACGCACTCGTGTTTGCTCTTGTTTCAGAAAGCCAGCTGGGAAGGCTAAAAACATGGCGGATGAGGCAATGAGGATCATCCAAGAATGTCCACGAACTACTAGATTGCGTGAGGATCATCCTAGGATGTCCACGAACTGCTTTGATTGCGTGAGGATCATCCTAGGATGTCCACGAACTACTAGATTGCGTGAGGATCATCCTAGGATGTCCACGAACTGCTAGATTGCGGAGGATCATCCTAGGATGTCCACGAACTACTAGATTGCGTGAGGATCATCCTAGGGTGTCCACGAACTGCTAGATTGCGTGAGGATCATCCTAGGATGTCCACGAACTACTAGATTGCGTGAGGATCATCCTAGGATGTCCACGAACTGCTAGATTGCGTGAGGATCATCCTAGGATGTCCACGAACTACTAGATTGCGTGAGGATCACCCTAGAATGTCCACGAACTACTAAATTACACGAGGAAATTATTTATAACCCCAAATATCATCGACTGATTCGCAGAAAGAAACGTTCTCAGTGTTTACAAGCTCGGGTAAACTCATCTGAAGATTAAGATACATGTCCAACAGTTGGGTATCTGTATTGATGAAACGTTTCGCCTACACGGCAGACTTTTTCAGTCAAACACAGAGGTAGCAGTAGTAATGGAATAAAGATGTATTCAGTCCGTCAAGCCTGGAGAAAAAGTATTTGAGGTGGTCAGTCCCTGGAGAAGAGGTCACGATGGGTTACCTCATAACCCATCCTGTGTGGTGGAATATTACATGAAAATCTAAAACTAGCTTTCGTTCCCACAACGTAACTATCATATGGAATAGTGTAGCAGCACAATGTCCTTGTATCCAGCATTGCTAAATAATAATAATATGGTTTTTTTCGGTTTGAAACCGTGCTAGAGAACGAAAGGTGTGTGTGTGGAGGTGCGGGTTTAAGGGGCATGTCAGTTTCCGTTTTCTAATAATATTGTCCTCAAAGATTTTGTTAAGTTATACCATGAATTAAGAAAAGATCCTGGACTTCACCTTACGAAGCAGACAAAACAAATGTGATAGTAATTATGGACAAGGTAGATTATAGGGGGAAAAATAAACACGATATTAGGAGACGGGGGAACTCAGGCGCCTCTTTAAGTCAGAGGACACGGGGCTAGAGGTAGGTGTGTGTGAAGGCGGGATAGTGAAGCAGGCAGTAGCAGTCTAGCTCTGGCTGCCTGACAACACACACTCCTGCTACCTAGAGCCACAATACACACACTCCTGCTACCTAGCGCCACAATACACACACACTTCTGCTACCTAGCGCCACAATACACACACACTTCTGCTACCTAGCGCCACAATACACACACTTCTGCTACCTAGCGCCACAATACACACACACTTCTGCTACCTAGCGCCACAATACACACACACTCTGCTACCTAGCGCCAACACACACACACACTTCTGCTACCTAGCGCCACAATACACACACACTTCTGCTACCTAGCGCCACAATACACACAGACTCCTGCTACCTAGCACCACAATACACACACACTTCTGCTACCTAGCGCCACAATACACACACTTCTGCTACCTAGCGCCACAATACTCGTGTTACCGACTTAAATACCCCTGGGAAGTGTCGGCAGAATATATTCTATATACATGTACCGAGTTTTTATAGAAAAAAACAATAGCTGTTGATAATACTGAAGTGTGAGTTAAACATCACAAGAACATGTCGTAGCAGCAATGTTATGTTGAAAAACACCTGTGCAACACCTGGGTGTCTTTATTGATGAATAAGACACATGTACAACACCTGGGTGTCTTTATTGATGATTAAGACACATGTATAACACCTGGGTGTCTTTATTGATGAACAAGACACATGTACAACACCTGGGTGTCTTCACTGATGAACAAGACACATGTACAACACCTGGTTCTTTATTGATGAATAAGACACATGTACAACACCTGGGTGTCTTTATTGATGAATAAGACACATGTACAACACCCGGGTGTCTTTATTGATGAATAAGACACATGTACAACACCTGGGTGTCTTTATTGATGAATAAGACACATGTGCAACACCTGGGTGTCTTTATTGATGAATAAGACACATGTACAACACCTGGGTGTCTTTATTGATGAATAAGACATGTACAACACATGGGTGTCTTCACTGATGAACAAACACATGTACAACACCTGGGTGTGTCTATTTTTCAAGATGGTAGAAACCTTGGTACATATTTTTTACCTTTACGCAAAACATTGCAATAGTTTGGGTTTCCAGTGCTAAGAGTGCTGCAGGCTCGACCCTCCGTCCCTTACTAGTCAATAGTTCCAGCAAACAAGCTGACCAGTGACCAAATATGAGGTGGGCAAAGCAAAGGTCTTAACCACTTGTGGTACACCTGTAATCACCCTGTGGCGTCATGACCCCCGCCGCCTGGTTAGTGACCTGATCAACGAGGCTGTTAGTGCCTGTAGCAAGCCAGGAGCACTTCCGGCCACTTAAGGTAAGTCTCAAAAATATATTTATTGCAACTTTAAAAGCCAATTATCCTAGGGCCATTAAGGCAATATTATATATATATATATATATATATATATATATATATATATATATATATATATATATATATATATATATATATATATATATATATATATATATATATGCAAAAGATCACAGTAAACAGGTGATATCAAAATATGCAAGACACACTAGGGAGAAATTCCAGTGCTTTGTGACTACTCATATTATCCAGGAACTATGATAATGTGAGTAGTCACGAAAACGCTTGGAATTCCTCTATTTTTTCATAGTGGTTGTCTTGAATATATATATATATATATATATATATATATATATATATATATATATATATATATATATATATATATATATATATATATATATATATGTCGTGCCGATTAGGTAAAACTTGCTATTTTGGCTTAAATAGCAACGCTCACCTTCCATATAAGACAAGTGGAAAATTTGTGATGCAATAATTTCGCCAAAATCATTCTGAACATAACGAAAAATATATTTCATTGTGTTTGTTTATTATTAAATTAATGTTAACGTATCTAAAATATATTTAGTTGGGTTAGGCTAAATTAAATTGTACTTGTTGTAATAAGGTTAGGTAGGTTTTCAAAGTTTTTCTTGGTACAAAATTATAAATTCTTACATCAACATAAATGAAAAAATATATATCTTTAAACGTATAAGAGAAAATTTTAGAAGGACTTAATTTTAAATGAGTTCTTGCTAATTGACCAGTTTTACCTATTAGGCACGACATATATATATATATATATATATATATATATATATATATATATATATATGAATAGGCCTGAATAGGCCTACATAGCACGTACTATTAAATTTTGACTCTTATTTAATTAAAGTTTTCCAGTACCATTTCCCTCAAAAAATGAAAAAAATGTACAATAGCTCAAAAAAAACGTTAAACCCGTACGGATTACCTGGAGTCTACCTGGAGAGAATTCCAGGGGTCAACGCCCCCGCGGCCCGGTCTGTGACCAGGCCTCATGTTGGACCAGAGCCTGATCAACCAGGCTGTTACTGCTGGCCGCACGCAGTCCAACGTACGAACCACAGCCCGGCTGATCAGGTACCGACTTGAGGTGCCTGTCCAGTGCCTGCTTGAAGACAGCCAGGGGTTTGTTGGTAATCCCCTGATGTATGCTGGAGGCAGTTGAACAATCTTGGGCCCTCACACTTATTGTGTTGTCCCTCAACGTTAGTGGCACCCCTGCTCTTCATTGGGGGGGTGTTACATCGCCTGCCGAGTCTTTTGTTCGTAGGGAGTGATTTTCGTGTGCAAGTTTGGTACTAAGCCCTCGAGAATTTTCCATGTGTATATAATAATGTATCTCTCCCGCCTGGGTCTCTAGAGAGTACAGGTTTAGGAACTTCAAGCGTTCCCAGTAGTTGAGGTGGTTTATCGCACTTATGCGTGCCGTGAAGGTTCTCTGCACATTTTCAAGGTCAGCAATTTCACCCGCCTTGAAAGGTGCAGTTAG
>WNWK01037095.1:0-18711 GCA_009830355.1 Cherax destructor | reverse complement strand
ATGTTACCCTGCTCCCCTCCAACAGATGCATGCCCAAAACCATTCGCTCCATTCACCCCCATCTAACACGCTCCACATGCTTGCTGGAAGCCCAACCCCCCGCCCACAAAACCTCCTTTACCCCTTCCCCCCAACCTTTTCTAGGCGACCCCTACCCCGCCTTCCTTCCCTACAGATTTATACGCCTCCAAGTCATTCTACTTTGACCCATCTCTAAATGCCCCAACCCCCCCAACAACCCTCTTCAGCCCTTGACAAATTTTTTTGAAATCCACACCTTCCCCTAATTTCCACTTCCCCGAATTTTCTGCATAATATTTACACCAAAATTGCCCTTAGACAGGACATCTCCACTGCCCCCAGCCTCCTCCTCGCTGCAGCATTTGCAACCCATGCTTCACCCCCATATAAGAGTGTTGGTACCACTATATTTTTGTAGATTCCCTTTTTGCCTCCATGGATAATGTTTTTTGTCCCCACAGATATAATCCCACCACCTTTTTCCTTCATCAATTCTATGGTTAACCTCACCCCCATAAACCCATCCGGGGCACGTCAACTCCCAAATATCTGAAAACATTTACTTTTCCATAATCCCTCTCCAATGTGATCCCCAATTTTTTTCTTTATTTAAATCGTTGATACCCTCATCACCTTACTTTTATCTATGTTCCTTTTAACTTTCTACCTTTACACACTCCCCCAAAACCCTTCCACTAACCTTTGCAACTTTTCTTTGAATCTCCCATAAGCACAGTATCATCAGCAAAAAGTAACTGTGTCAACTCCCATTTTGCATTTAATTCTCCATAATTTAATCCCCCCCCTTTCCCCCCAACACCCTAGCATTTACTTTTTTACAACCCCATCTATAAATATATTAAAAACCATGGTGACATTACACATCCCTGTCTAAGACCTCACCGGAAGTAATCCCCCTCTCCTACACACCCTAACCTGAGCCCCCTATCCTCTAAAAACTCTTTACAGCCTTCAGTAACTTTACCTATTCCATACACTTGCAACATTTGCCCCATTGTCCCCCATCCCCTTATCATATGCCTTTTCTAAATCCATAAATGCAATAAAAACTTTTACCTTTATCTAAATACTGTTACATATATGCTTCACTGTAAACACTTGCTCACTTGCAATCCTACTCTCTGTCTTACCCCTAATTTTTTTCAATATAAATATAAATATATATATATATATATATATATATATATATATATATATATATATATATATATATATATATATAAATATATATATAAATATATATATAAATATATATATAAATATAGTATATAAATTTTTTTTTTTTTTTTTTTTAACAAACGGCCCCCCCCACCAAAGGGGGGCCCAAAAAGAAAAACTTTCATCATCATTCCTCCATCACTGTCTTGCCAGAGGGGTGCTTTACACTACAGTTATAAAACTGCAACATTAACACTCCTCCTTCAGAGTGCCGGCACTGTACTTCCCATCTCCAGAACTCAAGTCCGGCCTGCCGGTTTCCCTGAATCCCTTCATAAATGTTACTTTGCTCACACTCCAACAGCACGTCAAGTATTAAAACCATATGCCTCCATTCACTCCTAGCAAATACGCTCACACATACTTGCTGGAAGTCCAAGCCCTCGCACACAAAACTTCCTTTACCCCTCCTCCACCCTTTCCTAGGCCGACCCCAACCCCGCCTTCCCTCCACTACAGATTTATACACTCTCGAAGTCACTCTGTCTCGTTCCATTCTCTCTACATGTCCAAACCACCTCAACAACCCTCCTCAGCTCTCTGGACAATCGTTTTGGTAATCCCGCACCTCCTCCTAATTTCCAAACTCCGAATTCTCTGCATTATATTCACACCACACATTGACCTCAGACATGACATTTCCACTGCCTCCAGCCTTCTCCTCGTAACATTCATCACCCATGCTTCACACCCATATAAGAGCGTTGGTATAACTATACTCTCACATTCCCTTCTTTACTTCCATGGACAAGGTTCTTTGTCTCCACAGACTCCAAGTGCTCCACTCACCCTTTTCCCTCATCAATTCTATGATTCACCTCATCCTTCATAGACCCATCGCCGATGTCCACTCCCAAATATCTGAATACATTCACCTCCTCCATACTTCTCTCCCCCAAATCTGATATCCAATCTTTCGTCACCTATTCTTTTTGTTATCCTCATCACCTTACTTTTTCCTATATTCATTTCAATTTTCTTCTTTTACACACCCTACCAAATTCATCCACCAACCTCTGCAACTTCTCTTCAGAATCTCCAAAAGCACAGTGTCATCAGCAAAAGCAACTGTGGCAACTCCCACTTTGTATTTGCTTCTTTATCTTTTAGCCCAACACCTCTTGCCAAGACCTCGCATTCACTTCTCTTACAACCCCATCTATAAATATATTGAACAACCACGGTGACATCACACATCCTTGTCTAAGGCCCACTTTTACTGGGAAATAGTCCTTCCTCCTACACACTCTAACCTGAGCCTCACTATCCTCATAAAAACTCTTTACTGCTTTCAGTAACCTTCCTCCTATTCCATACACCTGCAACATCTGCCACATTGCCCCCTATCTACCCTATCATACGCCTTTTCCAAATCCATAAATGCCACAAAAACATCTTTACCCTTATCCAAATACTGTTCACCTATATGTTTCACTGTAAACACTTGGTCTACACACCCCTACCTTTCCTAAAGCCCCTTGTTCATCTGCTATCCTACTTTCTGTCTTACTCTTAATTCTTTCAATAATAACTCTACCATACACTTTACCAGGTACACTCAACAGACTTATTCCCCTATAATTTTGCACTCTCTTTTGTCCCCTTGCCTTTATACAAAGGAACAATACACGCTCTCTGCCAATCCCTAGGTACCTTACCCTCTTCCATACATTTATTAAATAATAGCACCAACCACTCCAAAACTATATCCCCACCTGCTTTTAACATTTCTATCTTTATCCCATCAATCCCAGCTGCCTTACCCCTTTCATTCTACCAACTGCCTCACGAACTTCCCTACACTCACAACTGGCTCTTCCACACTCCTACAAGATGTTATTCCTCCTGCCCTACACACGAAATCACAGCTTCCCTGTCTTCATCAACATTTAACAACTCCTCAAAATATTCTCTCCATCTTCCCGATACTCTAACTTCCATTTAATAACTCTTCTCCTATTTTTAACTGTCAAATCCATTTGTTCTCTAGGCTTCCTCAACTTATTAATCTCATTCCAAAACTTTTTCTTATTTTCAACAAAATTTGCTGATAACATCTCACCCACTCTCTCATCTGCTCTCTTTTACATTGCTTCACCACTCTTTTAACCTCTCTTTTCTCTCCATATACTCTTCCCTCCTTGCATCACTTCTACTTTGTAAAAACCTCTCATATGCTAACTTTTTCTCCTTACTACTCTCTTTACATCATCATTCCACCAATCGCTCCTCTTCCCTCCCGCACCCACTCCGCCTGTAACCACAAACTTCTGCTGAACACTCTAACACTACATTTTTAAATCTATCCCATACATTTTCAACCCCATTGCCTACACTCACTAGCCCATCTATCCTCCAATAGTTGTTTATATCTTACCCTAACTGCCTCCTCTTTTAGTTTATAAACCTTCACCTCTCTTACTTACTGATTCTATTTTCCTTGTATCCCATCTACCTTTTACTCCCACTGTAGCTATAACTAAAAAGTGATCTGATATATCTGTGGCCCTCTATAAACATGTACATCCTGAAGTCTACTCAACAGTCTTTTATCTACCAATACATAGTCCAACAAACTACTATCATTACGCCCTACATCATATCTTGTATACTTATTTATCCTCTTTTTCTTAAAATATGTATTACCTATAACTAAACCCCTTTCTATACAAAGTTCAATCAAAGGGCTCCTATTTCATTTACACCTGGCACCCAAACTTACCTACTACACCCTCTCTGCATGTTTCTCCCACTTTAGCATTTAGGTCCCTACCACAATTACTTCTCATTTGGTTCAAAAGTTCTATACATTCGCTTAACATCTCCCAAAATCTCTCTCTCTCCTACACTCCTCTCTTCTCCAGGTGCATACACGCTTATTATGACCCACTTTTCGCATCCGACCCTTATTTTAATCCACATAATCCTTGAATTTACACATTCATATTCCTCTTTTCCTTCCATAACTGATCCTTCAACATTATGCTACCCCTTCCTTAGCTCTAACTCTCTCAGATACTCCTGACTTAATCCCATTTATTTTCCCACTGAAACTCGCCTACCCCTTCAGCTTTGTTTCGCTTAGGGCCAGACATCCAACTTCTTTCCATTCATAACATTGGCAATCATCTCTTTCTTATCATCCGCACTACATCCACGCACATTCAGACAACCCAGTTTTATAAAGTTTTTCTTCTTCTCGTTTTAGTAGATTTGTACAGGAGAAGGGGTTACTAGCCCATTGCTCCCGGCATCTTAGTCGCCTCATACGACACGCATTGCTTACGGAGGAAAGATTCTTTTCCACTTCCCCATGGACAATAGAGAAAATAAAAAGAACAAGAGCTATTAAGAAAAAGAAGAAAAACCTAGATGTGTGTATGTATATATATGCATGTGTATGCCAGTGTAGTGTGACCTAAAGTGTAAGTAGAAGTAGCTAGATATACCTGTTTTCCAGCGTGTTTATGAGACAGAAAAAAGACACCAGCAATCCTACCATCATGTAAAACAGTTTCAGGTTTCTGTTTCACAGTCACCTGGCAGGACGGTAGTACCTCCCTGGGTGGTTGCTGTCTACCAACCTACTATATATATAAATATATATATAAATATATATATAAATATATATATAATATATATATAAATATATATATAATATATATATAAATATATATATATAATATATATATAAATATATATATAAATATATATATAAATATATATATAAATATATATATAAATATATATATAAATATTATATAAATATATATATAAATATATATATAAATATATATATAAATATATATATAAATATATATATATATATATATATATATATATATATATATATATATAAATATATATATATATATATATATAAAACAGTGGTACCCGTTTACGATGGTCCCCAAACTCACCCTTTTATGTAAGTTTATTTTTTAAATGCTTTTGTAAGTGTAATTTTGGGGGTCTAAAAGGACTAGTCTATTTTACAACTTTTCTTAAGGAGATAAATTCGTTTGGTAATGGCACTTGAACAGCATTCTGGAATGAAAAATATCAGTAAACCGGGTACCACTGTATATATATATACAGTGGTACCTCGAGTACGATGGTCCCCAAAATCGCCCTTTTATGTAAGTTTATTTTTTTAAATGCTTTTGTAAGTATATTTTTGGGGTGTAAAAGGACTAGTCTATTTTACATTATTCCTTAAGGGATAAATTCGTTTGGTAATGACACTTGAACAGCATTCTCGAACGAAAAATATCGTAATCTTCCGAGGTACCACTGTATATATATATATAAATATACAGTGGACCCCGAGTTTAAAAACTTCACTCTGAAGTCTGCTCAAGTGCCATACAAGAATTTACTCCTTAAGGAAAAATTTCACGTAGGTTAGTCTATTTCAGACCCCCAAAACACACTTCCACAAGAACTTACAAAATTATACTTACATAATTGCACGATTTCCGGGTATTCGTTAACCGGGTCCACTGTATATATATACAGTGGTACCTCGACTTCGATGGTCCCCAAACACACCCTTTTATGTAAGTTTATTTTTTTAAATGCTTTTGTAAGTGTACTTTTAGGGGTCTAAACAGACTAGTCTATTTTACATTATTTCTTAAGGAGATAAATTCGTTTGGTAATGGCATTTGAACAGCATTCGGGAATGAAAAATATCGTAAGTCGAGGTACCACTGTATATATACAGTGGTACCTCGACTTACGATGGTCCCAAACACACCTTTTATGTAAGTTTATTTTTAAATGCTTTTGTAAGTGTACTTTTAGGGGTCTAAACAGACTAGTCTATTTTACATTATTTCTTAAGGAGATAAATTGTTTGGTAATGGCACTTGAACAGCATTCTGGAATGAAAAAATATCGTAAGTCGAGGTACCACTGTTATAATACAGTGGTACCTCGTTCTTTTTCTAAATCACCCTTTATGTAAGTTTATTTTTTAAATGCTTTTGAAAGTGTAATTTTGGGGGTCTAAAAGGACTAGTCTATTTTACAACATTTCTTAAGGAGATAAATTCGTTTGGAATGGCACTTGAACAGCATTCTGGAATAAAAAAATATAGAAGTCGAGGCCCACGAAATATAAGGTACCTCGACTTACGATGGTCCCAAACTCACCCTTGTATGTAAGTTTTTTTTTTTAAATGCTTTTGTAAGTGTAATTTGGGGTCTAAAAGGACTAGTCTATTTTACAACATTTCTTAAGGAGATAAATTCGTTTGGTAATGACATTGAACAGCATTCTGGAATGAAAAAATATCGAAGTCGGGTACCACTGTATATAAAACAGTGGACCCGGCCCAAAAATTTTTTCCCAGAATGCTGCTAAGACAATTTTTATTTCCAAGAAATAATGTCACGGGTTGTCTATTTCACCCCCCCAAAATACATTAAAAGCACTTAAAAATACACTTACAAAATGTTGATTTGGAGTTCCAAAACCGGGGACCACTGTATATATATATATATATATATATATATATATATATATATATATATATATATATATATATATATATATATATATATATATATATATATATAAAAAATTTTTATATACGGGGGCCCCTCGCTATCAACACTAAAGTCATTTTAAATTTTTTTGTAAGTGCTTTTATAAGTGATTTTTGAGGGTTAAATGGACTAATAAAATTTACATCATTTCTTATGGGAATAAATTTTGGGAAAACAGCATTGAACAGCATTCTAGAAGGGGGGTGAGTTTTGGAGTGTTCGAAAGGGTCCACTGTATATATATATATAAAACAGTGGTACCCCGACTTCTTTTTTTCTTCCCCAGAATGCTGTTAAGTGCCATTACCAAACGAATTTATCTCCATAAGAAATTATGTAAAATAGACTAGTCCAGCCCCAAAAAACCAAAAAGCTTTAAAAAAAAAAATTTCAAAAAGGGGGGTTTTGGGGACCACAAGGGGGGTACTATTATATATACACAAAAGTGGTCCCTCGGTTCTCACTGAAAATTTTTCCCCAGAATGTGCTTAAGTGCCATTCCGCAATTTACTTCCTTAAGAAATAATGTCACTAGGTTGTCTATTTCAGCCCCCAAAAAATACACTTGCAACAGCACTTACAAAATACTTTTCTAAATGTTTAGTTTGGAGATGCAAAAAAACCGAGGACCACTGTATATGTACAGTAGGGGTTAGCTGTCTAGTTCATATTAATTAATGTCTGTGGCTAAAAATTATACTGGCCTAGAATTAAGTACGTACTGTACTGCACTGTAGTATAACTACTGTATTAAAATTAATTTTACCAGCAGTACTATATGCTAATCTATACTATAATCTAAAACTCAAAATTTTGTTATATAAGATTTTAACTAGTAGTATTTTTTAAACAAGGGGGCAGAGCTTAAATATAAATTTTTTTTTTTTTGTTTAAAATTTTTTTGTCACATTTTAGATTCAATATTTGTTTTGAATACAGAATAGTACTTTTAAAATTGGACTCTACTACTACTACTATTATACTACTAATATTACTGTAGTTTTAAATGGTATAAATTTCCCATAGATGAAGATCTTGGGGTGAACATAAAAGACCTGGGTTCAGATGTGAAGGTAGGAGATGTTATTGAAGTTTATCCCCCCAAAAGATGACACCACGCCTGCTTCTCCTTTCCCAAAACGATTGAGGATGTCACTGTTCAGAAAGGTGTCTAACTGCTTTTTCTTTTCTTATTGTAATAAAAATTTTTCGTAAGTCATATTATTGTTATTTTTTATTTATTTTAATAATACAGTGTTACCCGGTTAACGATTTTTTTTTTTTTCCAGAATGCTGTTCAAGTGCCATTACCAAACGAATTTATCCTCATAAGGAATAATGTAAAATAGACTAGTCCTTTTACCCCCCCAAAAAAATTAATTTATAAAAGCTTTAAAAAAAATAAACTTACAAAAAAGGGGGGGGTTTTTGGGGACCAGTTAACCAAGGTACCTTTTATATTTTCAAAGTAATTTATTTGTTGTATAATAAACTAGTTTTTAAATACTGTTTTGGAGGCTTGTAATTTCAGATACTATTAGCTTGGGGAGCAGGGGGCCCACCTTCCAGCTGCGAACAAAGGGGGGATGTGATTGTAAACAAGGTGGACCCCAAAGTGTTTTTTGGAAATGGGGAACCACATTTAAAGACCAGTATCTTGGTCGCTCTGATATGGGAAACCCCTTTGAATTGGGGTAAGTATAATAGTTGTGAGATCCTCAAGAAACACTGTAGTTTAAAGAAATTTAATATTCATTTTAAAAAAAAGTTTTGAATTAGTTGAAAATTTTTACTAATATAAAACTTGGTTAAAAAGTGTAACCATTATATAATTGGGGAAGAAAAGTAGTAATTTTGGGAAAATTGTATTAACAAAACTATAAGTTGGGGGTTTAAAATGTACAGATAGTATTGAAAAACTCATTTTGTGAATGCCCCAAAAATTAATAATGAAATTACTGTATGTATATCTTTTGGTGTTTGTGGACTTTGATTTTGTGTTTGCAGGTATTCTGTTGTGTATCTCAACAAGAAGATAGAGTTTTGTTTAATCCGATGCCAATTTTTTAGATGGGGCCCCCCAAAGGGGGAAAGGTTGCATGGGGGTTATAACAGAGGAAAAGGGAAAGGGAAAGATGAAAGCTTTTTTTTTTTTTTTATTTAGTAGTATTTAAGGGGGTAAATGTAATAATAATGGTGTATGAATTTTGTATACAATACATATAGTGATTCCTTGAGTTATGATATTAATTCATTCAAAAGATGTATTGTCCCCCGGACTATTGTATCCAACCTGATTTTTTTATATTTTTTTTTTGCTTAAACTTGGGTTTTTTTGGTGGTCAAAAAGGGACAGGCTTCAGCCTGAAATCTTCAGAGACATTGGCAGAGGAGGTAGGGCAGGCAGACCATAATGGACATTGCAGACAGGGCAGGCTGGAGTATACAAAGCAGGATGGGGAGGTAGGGCAGGACAGGCCAGAGCATGCAGGGCAGGACAGGACAGGACAGGACAGGACGGGGGCCGGCCCGGGTCAGCCAGGTGAGAGCAGGCAGGGCAGAACAGGGTTGGGCAGGCGGGGGAGATAAACAGGCAGGCAGAGATTGGTTAAAATTGTAGATTTAATATTTACTAATGTTGCAGTCTTCCCCCCTTACATCTTGAATATTGCTGTTTTCTCTTCCTCCTCTGCCTGCCCCCCCATTCCCCCCTCCCTCACACTCACCTTTAACACTTCCTCCACCATCGTTTTATTTAAGACTTTTCTTCACCTTGTCTTGTTTCGGGGGAGGTCCACCCACATGTGCTCCCCCTTTTATGATATCTTTTTCAAATTTTTCCCTCACAACAAAACTAAATTGTTTTAAAAATTTAAAACATATCTAAAAAAATTTTTGTAACTGAGACAGTCATAGCTCAAGGGACCACGAAATGGGGGCCCCCCTTATACCCCAAGTTAGGTTCCAGGCACTACCGCCGTAAAGTGGAACACCATTTTTTTTCCACTTATTTATGCATATAAATGCTAGATAACAGGTTTACCCCCAAACCCAACAAAATTCATTCCAAAGCCTGCCCAAGTGCCATTCCCAACGAATTTACTTCCTTAAGAAATAATGTCACGAAAAGGGTTTGTCTTTTTTCAGCCCCCAAAAAAAACACTTCCAAAACCCACAATATTATACTTACATAATTGTCGTTTCGGGGGGTTCGTTACCGGGGGGCCACTGTACCTTATTACTTACCTTAAAATATTAATATGAATGTGGGGAAAGGGGGGAGTGGCAGTGTAAAATTTTTTTCCCTGTCTGTAATAAGTCACTTTGACTCTTTTGGGTTATCCTAGGTTCTCTACACATATTCGGGGATACGTACGTAACTGTATTTGATGGCTATCTCACCTCCCCTTTAATAATTTTTAACTTGGCACTTAAAGTAAGAGGCTTACGACTCTTTTTTTATCAAAAATTAAGCAGACGCCATGCCCAAAAGGAGCCAACTAGTTAACGAAATAGTAACTGAGAGGGATGAGATACACGGAGTTCAGACAATGTAAAAACACAAACTGAACGGGTGGGGGGGGGTCACTTCCCCCCCACCCTTTCCCTTTTTGGGCGCAGGTGATCCTTGCCCGCCCTTTTAGAGCGATAAAATGCATGTACAATACACTCATTATTTCCCCTTAAAATATTTGTGGTCTTAATGTAGGGTAAGAGGTGAGTAAACGATATAAAAACGAATAAACGAGAGAGAAAAGTAAAAATGAGAGAGGAGAGTCGTGGAGGATGTAAACAAACAGACGGGGGTCTGGTTTTTTTTATCCCTTTTTATCTACACCTAACATCTCATATTTATGTTAATTTATTCTACTGTGGGGTGTATTTATCATGTTTATATGTTACATAGCATGTTTATTATATAATTTTGAAAAAAAAATCATGGATGGATTAATGAAAATGTTTATACAGTGGCCCCCCCAGTTTGAAAAAATTCTTTTCCAAAACCTGCTCAAGTGCCATTACCGAACGAATTTCGTCCTTACGAAATAATGTCCCCGTAGGTTAGTCTTTTCAGCCCCCCCCAAAAAACACTTTTCAAAGCACTTACAATATTATACTTACAAAAAAAACACGTTTTCCCGGTTTAAAAAATGGGGGGCCACTGTATTAATGTAATATACTTTCGACTTTTTTAAGCGCCCCCTGGGTTTACCTGGGGAGAATTCCAGGGGTCAACCCCCCGGGGCCCGGGGGTTTACCAGGCCTCATGTTGGACCAGAGCCGTCAACCAGGCTGTTACTGTTTTGGGGGACGCAGCCCAAACGTCGGAAAAAAAACCCGGCTGGTCAGGTACCGACTTTAGGTGCCAGTGCCTGCTTGAAAAAAACTGGGGGGTTTTTGGTAACCCCCCGATTATGCTGGGGGGCAGTTGAACAATTTTTGGGCCCCCCGACACTTATTTTTGTTGTCCCCCAACGTGCAAAATGGCCCCCCGCTCTTCTTTGGGGGGGGGTGTTCATCGCCTGCCGAGTCTTTTGCCAGGGAGGATTGTTATTGTGTGTTATTATTATTATCATTATTAATATGGCATCCTAAAACTAATAAGACACTTTTTCGGGGTTTTAATTTTGTACCTGCATGCCAGTGCAGGTGTAAGTTTATTTAGGTACAGGGGCACATAAAAAATAATTATCAGAGTACATGTATGTACAGTGGTACCCGACTTACGATGGTCCCAAACACACCCCCTTTTTTTAAGTTTATTTTTTTTTAAAGCTTTTGTAAAGTGTACTTTTTTTGGGGGCTAAACAGACTAGTCTATTTTACATTATTTCAAGGGGGGTAAATTTTTGGGAAAAGGGGGTTTTAAAAATTTAAAAAATATCGAGGTAACTGTTTTATATATATATATATATAAATGAAATAACTTTAAAACACTTGAAATTTTGGAAAGTTTCCCCACATAATAAAAGACGCGGTGCTCACGGAGCTCATGGAATTGTAAAAAAAAATGGGTGGGACGCGGTGACCATATTAGAAAGTCAGGTGGGGGAGCCAAAATAGCGGTTTTGGTCATAATTTGAAATGTCTGTATTAGGGGGAAGCTGTAAAGCGGAATGCCATAAAAAGGAGCCCTACTGTATTATACAGGGGGGGCCCCCCACATTCGTGAGGGTTGGGGGGGCAAGAAACCCACCCCAAAGTTTGGTGCACAAATATACTGTAGGGGGAAAATAATAAAAAAGTCTGTAGCATTCGCAAATGTTTTGATGCGCAAATGTATTGTAGGAAATAGAATAATAGCAATTAGCCTAACAATACTGCTTCCTTAACCTATTGAACCATGAACAATCATAAAAAAAAGAAATCCCGGGGGGGCAGTCGCGAATGTTGAAAATCATGAAAAAGGAACTCAAATGTGGGGGGGCCCCCTGTTATTTAAAATTTTAAAAACCTATATATTCTGCACTTGCATATGGTACTTTTTACGTATTTATTTTAAAAAAATATTTGATAATTAGGTACATGTCACTCTTGAATATTACCTTGGGGTGCAGCTTTATTGCATTTTTTTTCTGAATAATGTATGTTTTTTTAAGCAGCCTTACTAAGTTACCCTGTAAGTTCTGTTTTTGCTTAATTATTATCTAAAATATATTAGTGACACTAATTAAATCTTTTAAATATATTTTTTTTGGGTTTCATGATATTAGGCAAGGGAAAATTACATTATAAGTACAATAAAATGTAATATCTTAATATGAGCATGTCTTGTTTCCCCCTTGGTTGCATATCGATCATCTACAAGCATGGTCTACCTCTTCATCCCCAAAGAGTTCTGAAATGTGGGACTTTGGGGATGTATGGAGATCTTTATTTTGAAAAGGCTGTGAATGGATTTTCTCAGAGCTTTTTGCCAAATGGAAGTCAGTTCCCCCTTTAAATCTCATAGCCATATCATCTGTCCATACACTGTCTCATATAGTGCCATGCAGCAGGGAGTTTGTTCAGACACTCCCCCCCCATTAACTCAATTTTCAGTTCCACACCTTGGCATTTTAACAGTTTGGGATTAATATGCAGGCTACCCCCAAATTTGTATGGATTCCCCTTATGCAAATTCACTTCAGGGAAAACAAAAATTTTGGCTCAGCCGGGGTGGAAGGGGTCTGAGACATCTGAACATCTGAGACAACCTATTGTGAAAAATTTTTGGGCAGTTTTCTTGGGAAAAAATTTTGGGAACAAAAAAATTAAATACAGTAAATGCTTGATATGGAAAATAATACTCTCATCCGTAGCAGTTTTTCCCCCGAGTGCGGGTTTTCTCTCAGTGTAAAACACTGAGAGGCATATATCTCATGAATATACACTGAGAGGTGTGTTTGCGTACATACATACACTATTAGATGGTTATAATTATAATCAACATTTTTTAAAGGGGTGGGGGGGGAAGCCAGCGGAAGGCCTCGGTTTAGATGACCAAAATCTCCAACGGTGGGTCATCATCGGGCTAAGACCAGCGTCAGGAAACACTTGTGCTGTTTCCTGACGAACCTTTAACCTGCGTACATATATCGATGTCTGTGTGTGCATATCTTTGTATATACATTGAGAGAGGGGTTTCCTAACGTTACACTCAGGTGTATATCTCTCAGGTATATATCTCGGGGATATTTCATGTATATACAAATACAGTTACATAGATTATCATACATAACAGCATGTGTGGAGGACTTAGAGGTGTACATACATACAAGTGTATATACATTATACATTCCATGAGACTTTCCCAATCCTCATTTCATGTATAGAATGCTGTTCAAGTCCGTTACCGAACAATTTGTTCCCAAAGGAATAATGTAAATTAGATTAGTCCGTTTCAGACCTTCCTGTGGGGGGAAAAGATGGCAGACCTGAGAGGCCTGTTTCCCCCCTTCGAGCCCCGTGAGGGCGGGGAATGGAGCCTGCGGAAATTTTGGCCCTGACGATGAGGGGTACTTGTACCCCCCCATGAAAAGTCTCAGACACACCCAAGACAGGGCCCCAAGGCCGGGCACCATCTGGGGAAAAACCCGGACCGGGAGAGTACCGGCGAATCTACCAGCCAACCAACCTAGTACCCCTGTCGGTGCCAGATTAATGTGTTGCAATCGTGCCCCACAACACCGAACTGCAGTTTAAAAGGGGCATGACACAAAAATATTACTGCTATGAACGGGCCAGCGGTACCTACTTAATGGTAGGTGAAAAGGGCAGCAGATGTAAGGTGACTAACACCCAGGTACCTGTTTACCAGGTGAAAGGGCAACAGGTATAAGGTGACTAACACCCAGGTACCTGTTTACTGCTAGGTGAACAGGGGGGGCAGGTACCTACTTAATGATGGTGAATAAGGACAGCAGATGTAAAAGGGACTAACCCCATACCTGTTTACTGCTAGGTGAAGAGGGCAACAGGTATAAGGTGACTAACACCAGTCCTGTTTTTTGCTAGGTGAACAGGGGGGGAGGTACCTACTTAATGATAGGTGAATAAGGACAGGATGTAAGGTGACTAACCCCCGGGACCTGTTTACTGCAGGTGAAGAGGGCAACAGGTTGGGGGTAACCCCAGGTCCTGTTTACTGCTAGGTGAAAGGGGCAGGGGGGGTGGGGACTAAACCATTTCAACTTAATAACAAAAAAAAAGGTGGGGGCCCAAAAACCAAGTCTAAATGATATAAACTGGGAAGTTCCAACATCACGGATCTAACCATGTCTAGAACAAATTAACTCTGTGGACTTGAGTTTTGCTCAAAAGGAAAAAGGGGAAAAGTAAACTAGAAAGAAAAAAGCTCCCATACGGGAAGACAAAGAATAACAGAGCGGCTACAAGAGGCAAAAAATCTGAAATACGTAGGAGACACTGGTCAGAGAAATGCAAAAACGAACTAAAACTAAAGGAATCTTACAGGAATCAAAAAAAGCGAGAAGAACTAAAAGCCATAAATGAAGTTGAAAGAAACCCAAAGTATTTCTTTTCTTATGCCAAATCAAAGTCGAGAACAAAAAACCTTTTTGGGGCCCCCTTAAACGGGATGGGTCCTACACAGATGACGCAAGGAAATGAGTGAGTTACTTAAGTCCCAGTAGACTCAGTTTTTAGCGAGCCGCAACCCCACTGGGGTCAAGCCTAAATGTTTTTTTTGGGTGCCACAGAACTTGGCAGACGCATGCCTTCTGACATACCCTGACCCAAAATTTAAAAAACGGAAAAGACAGGCCATGCACTCCGCCCAGGCCCAGACTCATGGAACTCCGTGTTCATCAAGACCTGAAAAGCCCCTATACGTGCCCTTAACACCCCATGGAGAGGAGCAGGGGCACGGGGTCGTCCCAGTTACTAAAAACAACAGACATAGCCCCACCCCCACAAAGGGGCATAAAGCAATACGAACTACAGACCAATAGGCTAACGCCCCATCAAAAAATCTTTGAAAGGGTTCAAAGAGGCAAGATCGCCACTCATCTAGATAACCATCAATTACACAACCCAGGGCGCAGGGTTTTTTGAGCAGTCGCTCCTGTCTTCCCAACTACTGGACCACTACGACAAGGTTTGGGTGCTCTAAAAAAAAAAGAATGCAGATGTTATACACAGACTTTGCAAAAGCCGAAAGTGTGACCATGGTGTAATAGCACACAAAATACGTGATAAAGGAATAACAGGAAAGTTGGTAGATGGATCTAAATTTTTTAAAACAAGTAGAACACAAAGAGTAAAGTAAAAGGCGGCTACAGTGAAAAACTCTGTTCCACAAGGCACGTACTGCTCCCATCCTTTCCTCACCTTATATCGGACATGAGGGGGATATCCCCCAAGTGCCGTGTCTTCCTTTGCAGATGCCCCCCGAATCTGATGACAGTGTCCACCATTGAAGACATAAGACTCCAACAGACATCAACCAAATCTTTAAATGGGCTGCGAAAAAAAATTGAAGTTCAATGATGAAAATTTTTAAATTATTGATAAAAAAAACGTGAAATTAAAATTCAGGGGATATAAAAAAAATTCCAACCACACAATAGAGCGAAAACTAATGTCAAAGACCTGGAGTGACATGAAAAGGATCTCCCCTTTAAAAGGACCATAACACTGTAGCAATCGATCTGCTAGAAAAATGACAGGGGGGGTAATGAGAACCTTCAAAACCAGGGATGCCAAGCCCATGTTGCCCCTTTCAGGTAGCTTGTTCTATCTAGGCTGGAATATTGCTGCCCCTAACTGCCCCTTTTTAAAGCAGGTGAAATTCTGACCTAAAAAAAGTGCAGAGAACCTTCACGGCCATAACTGCGATAAACCACCTAAATTTTGGGAACGCTTGAAGTTCCTAAACCTGTCTCCCAGAACCAGGCGGAAGATACATTTTTATCCTGGAAAATTTGGGGATCAGTGCCAAATTGCACCGAGAGTCACCCCCCCACAAAAAAAGACTCGGCGGCGTGTAACATCCCCCAATGAAGAGCAGGGTGCCACTACCCTTGAAAAAAAAATGTGTCAGGGGCCCAAATGTTCAACTGCCCCCCGCAAATTAAGGGGATTACCAATAGACCCGGGTGTCTTCAACGGCACGGGGCAGGCACCAAAGTCGTACCTGACCAGCCGGCTGTGGTTGTCCGTTGGACTGCGTGCGGCCAGCGTAACAGCCTGGGGATCGGCCCGATCCCCGAGGCCTGGCCCAGACCGGGCCGCGGGGGGGTTTACCCCTGGAACTCTATCCAGGTACCTAATTCTGCTAGGTGAACAAGGGGGAAGGAAAAAGGCAAGGTGACTTCCCATTTGCTTTTTTGTCCGAAAATCTATTCTCCCCCCCCCCTCCTCCTCCCCCCCTCCTCCCTCCCCTTTCCCCCTCCCCCTCCCCCTCCCTCCCCCTCCCCCCTTCCCCCCCCCCCTCCTCCCTCCCCTCCCTCCCCCCCCCCTCCCCCCCTCCTCCCCCTCCCCCTCCCCTTCCTCCCCTCCTCCCTCCCCTCCTCCCTCCCCTTTCCCTCCCCCCCCCCCCTCCCCCCCCCCCCCCCTCCTCCCTCCCCCCCCCCTCCCCCCCCCCCTCCCCTTCTCCCCCCCCTCCTCCCCCCCTCCTCCCCCTCCCCCCCCTCCTCCCTCCCCCCCCCCCCCTCCTCCCCCCCCCTCCCTCCCCCTCCCCCCTCCCCCCCCCTCCCCTTCTCCCTCCCCCTCCTCCCTCCCCTCCTCCCTCCCCTCCTCCCTCCCTCCTCCCCCCTTCATTATCTTTTCAGCGAACATAATTATTATAAATATTCTTCAGACTATGGGGGAAAAAAATGGAAATATATTAAGAGCTAAATATGTGCAGTCATGCCGAACACGCATTCACACGTAAATACGCACCCCGTGTAAAAACGCGAACAGACAAATCCGTACATGTACGTTAATATCGTTTGCATACACAAAGTGCGTACACAAAGAACATGCACACAAACGCACATACACACGGACATACACACATACAGATATACATCCCCCATACGTACATACGACGCCGTACACACCCGGATATACCCGCATACGTCCCCGAAATATTCCCCCAGTCTTTCCCCTTCCTCTTCCTTTCCTCTTCCTCTTTCTCTTCCCTTCCTTTTCCTCCCCCTTCCTCTTCCCCCTTTTCTTTCTCTTCCTCTTTCTCTTCCTCTTCCTCTTCCCCTTCCCACGACCCCCAAAAAAAAAATTTACTTGTCTCATTGGAACCACCGATATATAGGTTAAGAAGAGAAGAGGGGGAAAGGGTTATACCACGGGGGGGGTTAAGCGGTCACAGAGTCTCAGAACCCCAGACCGTCGCTGCCACTGGGCCAGCTAGCTTCAAAAGACCATCCACTAGGTTTTTCACCCATAGGAAGGTTGCATAGGGGCCCCCACTGTGTCCACAAATGCAAGTTTTTCAGACAATCTCCCGCTGCATGGCGTGACGAACTCTAGCCGTCCCTTCAAAGGCCACAGTGGTCCCCTTTTCCCCCCATGGTGTAGAAATATACCTAGTTGGATGGATCTTATTGAAATCCCGTGGCTTACGCGACAGTCTGGGTTTTAGACCTCTGACCGCGGGTTCGAACCCCCCCTGGTATGGTTTTTTGAATCGTGTCATTACGATTTCGTGAGTCTGAAGACAGATAATCGTAATAACATCTGTGTTAAAGAGTTTTCCTAACCGGTTTAGATAAATTATTAACCTAACCCATCTTGTGGAACTATATTATTATTATTATTATTATTATTATTATTATTATTATTATTATTATTTTATTATTTTTATTATTATTATTTTTATTATTATTATTTTATTATTATTATTATTATTATTATTGTGGTTATTATTATTATTATTATTATTATTATTATTATTATTATTGTGGTTATTATTATTATTATTATTATTATTATTATTATTTGGTTTTATTATTATTATTATTATTTGGTTATTATTATTATTATTATTTTTAAATTTTTTTATTATTATTTTTTTATTATTATTATTATTATTATTATTATTATTATTATTATTATTTTTTAAATAAGGGGTTTAACTAACCATAATTTTAAATGGGTGGATGGTAACCAGTGGAAGGCCCGGTCAGATGACCAAAATTTTGCGGGGGGATGTAACTTTTAAACCGCGTCAGGAAAATTGTCCGTGTCCGACAAACCTTACCTAACCCCTTTTATTCATGTGAAAACAAATGTAGGGGCTCATGCAGTTCTATAGAATGGGAGGGAAGGGGCCCCCGGGGCCCCCCGCAAACGGACTGTTCCTCATTTTTTGCTTATAACAGTCAAGTGATCCATTATCAATTATATATTTACGAATTTAGCTCTTATCTGATCAAGGGGGAAAAAAATTTATAG
>WNWK01037094.1:0-18711 GCA_009830355.1 Cherax destructor | reverse complement strand
ATTGGAACCCGCCTGTGACATTGGATCCAAGTTCCTGTGACTTGGAATACCAATTGCAAAAGTGACATTTATATCCAATTCCCCTAGTGAATTGGTACCCCGCCCCGTGACATTGGTTCCAATTTCCAGTAAATTTGGGAAATACCAAGTTAGTGACTTTTACCCCAAGTTTTGAAGGATCCAATTCCTGTGACATTGGTATCCAAAAGTTTTCCAAAGGGGGAAAATTTGGGAAACCCAAGCCTTTGACAGGTATACAAGCCTTGACAAACCGGTTTCAAAGGGGGGGTTTTTAAAGGTTAAGGTGAATTTCCCGGTTCCTCCCCAAATAAATTTTTTTTCTTCTTTTCCGCCCTTCTGCTTTTCCTTCTTTTTTTTTTTCTTCTGTCTGTTGTCTTCTCTTTCTTTTTTCTTCTTCTTCTCTCTCTCCTCTCTCTCTCTCTCTTTCTCTCTCTCTCTATCTATATATCTATCATCTATCTATCATCTCTCCCCCTCTCCTTCTTCCCCCTCTCAGTCAAAATCAAAAAGTAAAAACAATTCAAAAACATAAACACACATATATATATATATATATATATATATATATATAAAAAAATTTTTATTTAAATTGTGGGGTTTTTGAGGCGCATTATCACCCTTTGTACGACCACGCCTGATGGAGCGAAATATCAAATCCCCTCGGGAATACTCTCATTCAGTGTTTCCCACTAACGCAATCCTTCACTGACTGTCTGCCTCCTTCACTGGTCGCTCTAACAGACTCACTGCTACACACCACATAACAGAACTCACTGCCGCACTTCGTAAGAGATTCACTGCTAAATTTAACAGACTCATCGTACGCTGTAACTGAGACTCTCTTTTATTCACTCATCATTTGATGGAGTATCTGGATGGACCAAAATTTGCCCGGGTTCCCCACTTTCAATGTTTATCTAAATTCAGACCATAATATTATCAGCTATCCTTCAAGAAAATTATAACAAGTCTGCAAGTACTTTGGCAGACACACACACACACACACACACACACACACACACACACACACACACACACACACACACACACACATTTTGAAGCTTCAGAAATATGTAATACTTTCCCTACTAAATTTTAAAGTTTTAGAAAATGATAATTATTTGTGTTTTAGATTTTAGTTTTGGAAACATTTATAATACTTTGCTTCTTAGATTATTTTGAAATGCTGATAATACTTTTGGAGTTATAAGAGTACTGATAAAAACACTTTGCATTTTTTAATTTAAAGTTTAGAAATAAAATATTTTGCGTTTCCGATTTTGACATGTGTTTAGTTAAACAAATACTACTTAATGACGTTAACATATGAGTATTCGCACATATTTTACAAATAAATTTAATTATTACTAGAATTTAACATATATTTGATTGTATAAATAATAGTATTATAATATTCGATGATCTTGTAAGGGTCTCACAACGTCTGGGGATTGTTAATTGTTAACACCTCACCCGGCTAGTGGAAACCTGATGCCATCACTACATTTGCCCCTGAAGTCACATGTTCACCACCCTAATTCTGTATTTCTTCCTCCTAAGTCTATCAGGTTTAGTTCTTTTATTTTTTTCTCGTAGGTCAGCTCTGTCGTTGCTGTCTTATTACAGATCTTTATAGTCTTTCCCTAGTTTATAGGCTTGTGTTTTTTGTGTGTGTGTGTGTGTGTGTGTGTGTGTGCTGTGTGTATGTGTGTGTGCTCCGACATTTTAAAACGCTCGCTCCAACTTTCATTAAACATTTGTGGAAACTTACGGTTTTAATATTCCAGATGTTAAACATTCGCTTGATTCTACGACGTTGTTGGACGCTCTAGACGTTTACGTCTTCCTGCCTCTAGACGTAATGGAAGATTCCTCCAGGTGCTCATCGCTCTGAGGGTGTCATTCACACACACACACACACACACACACACACACACACACACACACACACACACACACACACACACACACACACACACACAACACACACACACACACACACACACACACACACACACACAAACACACACAGGGGAGGGCGGCAGAGGTCTCCTTTAATCCACTTTCTTGTTCGTTGTTCCACATCAATACAGAGAACAAATTTGATGAAATTGACCGAGGAAATGAATGGGAAGACTGGCGAGTGAGGGAGAAAGGGAGGAAGATGCTGAATAAGGGGTGAAGGAGGAAGATCAGAGAGAGAAAAGGATGAAGATAAGGTGGATGAGGTGAAGGAAGAGAAAGAAAAAGGATGACAATCCTCGGTTTCTACTCTCCCCTCCCTATCATCTACTGCATTCTCCTGCCCTCTCCATCTCCCTCTCTGTTCTTTTTATAAGAACAGAGAGGGAGTACTGTTCACCTCCATACTAACTCCCAACACTGAAGTTCTAACTTCCAACACTGAGGTTCTAACTCCCAACACTGAAGTTCTAACTTCCAATACTGAGGTTCTAACTCCCAACACTGAGGTTCTAACTTCCAACACTGAGGTTCTAACTTCCAACACTGAGGTTCTGACTCCCAACACTGAGGTTCTAACTTTCAACACTGAGGTTCTAACTCCCAACACTGAGGCTCTAACTTCCAACACTGAGGTTCTAACTATCAACACTGAGGTTCTAACTCCCAACACTGAGGTTCTAACTCCTTCGACTCCCGCTAAGACTCAGGTTCCACTTCTTTCCCTGCTCCATGAAGTAATATTTCTCTTATTTCCACATTTTATCGTTCAATTCCCCACGTCGTCTTTGTCGTTCTTTACGTCCCCTTCCGTTGATTACTCCATTACCTCTTCCTGGAAGACGTCAAGTTAATCTTACCTAATGTTTATTTCCTATTTATCGTCCGTCTCTGTAATTCTCCGGCTGAAACCTGAAGTGTCGTCTGGAGGCAAGGCCACGCTGAAATACAGGCGCTCGGGGCCTCCTCCGTCAGGAGATTATTGAAGGGAAGAAGTTGGAGGTTTTTTTCAATAGTAGTGTCTAGCTTTCTCTCCTCTTCTCTCTCTCTCTCTCTCTCTCTCCTCCTCTTCTCTCTCTCTCTCTTTCTCTCTTTGCTCTGTTTCTCTTTATTTCTATGTGTGTGTGTGTGTGTGTGTACTCACCTAGTTG
Organism: Cherax destructor; assembly: GCA_009830355.1. Classification (NCBI taxonomy): domain Eukaryota; kingdom Metazoa; phylum Arthropoda; class Malacostraca; order Decapoda; family Parastacidae; genus Cherax; species Cherax destructor. Next base: position 15,577 of record WNWK01037094.1, on the reverse strand, counting down.
TACTCACCTAGTTGTGGTTGCAGGGGTCGAGTCATAGCTCCTGGCCCCGCCTCTTCACTGGCCGCTACTGGGTCACTCTCCCTGCGCCATGAGCTTTATCATACCTCTTCTTAAAGCTGTGTATGGAACCTGCCTCCACTACATCGCTTCCCAAGCTATTCCACTTCCCGACTACTCTGTGACTGAAGAAATACTTCCTAACATCCCTGTGATTCATCTGAGTCTTCAACTTCCAACTGTGTCCCCTTGTCGCTGTGTCCCATCTTTGGAACATTCTGTCTCTATCAACCTTGTCAATTCCTCTCAGTATCTTATATGTCGTTATCATGTCCCCCCTATCTCTCCTGTCCTCCAGTGTCGTCAGGTCGATTTCCTAACCTCTCCTCGTAGGACATACCCTTAGCTCCGGGACTAGTCTTGTTGCAAACCTTGCACTTTCTCTAGTTTTTTACGTGCTTGGATAGATGTGGGTTCCAAACTGGTGCTGCATACTCCAGTATGGGCCTAACGTACACAGTGTACAGGGTCCTGAACGATTCTTTATTAAGATGTCGGAATGCTGTTCTTAGGTTTGCTAGGCGCCCGTATGCTGCAGCAGTTATTTGGTTGATGTGCGCCTCAGGAGATGTGCCTGGTGTTATACTCACCCCAAGATCTTTTCCTTGATTGAAGTTTGTAGTCTCTGGCCCCCTAGACTGTACTCCGTCTGCGGTCTTCTTTGCCCTTCCCCAATCTTCATGACTTTGCACTTGGTTGGGTTGGGTCTCCAGGAGCCAATTGCTGGACCAGGCTTGCAGCCTATCCAGATCCCTTTGTAGTTCTGCCTGGTCCTCTTCCGATTGAATTCTTCTCATCAACTTCACATCATCTGCAAACAGGGACACTTCGGAGTCTATTCCTTCCGTCATGTCGTTCACAAACACCAGAAACAGCACCGGTCCTAGGACTGACCCCTGTGGCACCCCACTCGTCACCGGCGCCCACTCTGACACCTCGCCACGAACCATGACTCGCTGCTGTCTTCCTGACAGGTATTCCCTGATCCATTGTAGTGCCTTCCCTGTTATCCCTGCCTGGTCCTCCAGCTTCTGCACTAATCTTTGTGTGGGACTGTGTCGAACGCCTTCTTACAGTCCAAGAATATGCAATCTACCCACCCTCTCTCTTGTCTTACTGCTGTCACCCTGTCATAGAACTCCAGTAGGTTTGTGACACAGGATTTCCTGTCCCTGAAACCGTGTTGGCCTTCGTTGATAAGCTCATTCCTTTCTAGGTGCTCCACCACTCTTCTCCTGATAATCTTCTCCATGACCTTGCATACTATACATGTCAGTGACACTGGTCTGTAGTTTAGTGCTACGTTTCTGTCTCCTTTTTTAAAAATTGGAACTACATTTGCTGTCTTCCATACCTCTGGTAGTTGCCCTGTTTCGATAGACGTGTTGAAGATTGTTGTTAGAGGTACACATAGCTCCTCTGCTCCCTCTCTCAGGACCCATGGAGAAATGTTGTCCGGCCCCATCGCCTTTGAGGTATCTAGCTCGCTTAGTAGCCTCTTCACTTCCTCCTCAGTTGTGTTTATCGTGTCCAGCACCTGGTGGTGTACCCTACCTCTTCTCCTTTCTGGAGGCCCTTCTATTTCCTCTGTGAACACCTCTTTGAATCTCATGTTGAGCTCCTCACACACTTCGTGGTCATTTCTTGTGACCTCCCCTCCTTCCTTCCTCAGCCTGATCACCTGATCCTTGACTGTTGTTCTCCTCCTGATGTGGCTGTACAACAGCTTTGGGTCGGATTTTGCTTTCGCTGCGATGTCATTTTCGTATTGTCTTTGGGCTTCCCTTCTTACCTGTGCATATTCATTTCTGGCTCTACGACTGTTCTCCTTATCTCCTGGGTCCTTTGCCTTCTATACTTCTTCCATTCCCTGGCACACTTGGTTTTGGCTTCCCTGCACCTTTGGGTGAACCATGGGCTCATCCTGGCTTTTTCGCTTTTCCTGTTACCCTTGGGTATAAACCTCTCCTCAGCTTCCGTGCAAATTGTTGTCATATATTCCATCATCTCGTTTACCGACTTCCCTGCCAGCTCTCTGTCCCACTGAACTCCGTGCAGGAAGTTCTTCATGCCCACGTAGTCACCTTTGTTGTAGTTTGGCTTCATTTGTGCAGCCCTTCCTGCTTCCCTCTCCACTTGTAACTCTACTATGTAGTCGAAGCTTAGAACCATATGATCACTGGCCCCAAGGTGGCTTTCATGTGTGATGTCCTCAATATCTGCGCTACTCAGGGTGAATACTAGGTCCAGTCTCGCTGGCTCGTCCTCCCTCTCTCTCTGGTATTGTCCTTTACATGTGTGTGTGTGTGTGTGTGTATCTGTGTGTGTGTCTGTGTGTGTGTGTGTGTAAGTGTGTGTGTGTGTGTGTGTGTGTGTGTGTGTCTGTCTGTCTGTCTGTCTGTCTGTCTGACTGCGTCCGTGTCTGTGTCTGTCTGTCTATTTCTGTCTGTCATGCTCTGTCTGTCTGCCAGTCTCTCTCTCTCTCTCTCTCTCTCTCTCTCTCTCTCTCTCTCTCTCTCTCCTCTCTCTCTCTCTCTTTCTCTCTCCTTTCAAAAGATAATAAACACCAGAGAACGCAGAAAAAAAAAGAGCAATAACTCTCAACTTTTCTTTAGAAGACCAACTCAGCAAAGAAAGCCAGTCGGAGTGAAAAGTAATTCACTGTCACGAAACAACCCTGCAGCAGGAGATGCAACACAAACGTGGTAAAATTATATTTTTTTGCTAGCAAAATCATCGAACACTATGGAGCAGACTTCCCAGGGAAGGCTTATGTACGCCAGAAGGCTCGTACACACACAAAAAAAAAATGGCAGCAGTGGTTGGTACACTAAATATAGCACCTATTGATTTTTATAATATAGCGTCAGTGGGGTAAATTCACTTGCATAGCACATGTGGTTCTATCAAAGGTTTTGCTTGTGTCAAAAAAAAAACGGGGGAAAAACATCAAAGAAACGACCCTACTGATTAAGGCACATTTTTTTTTTATTTTCCTCAATGGAAGAAAATCTAACTAAAAAAAAAAAATATATATATATATATACAAAATTTCCTCACAAAGATCACGAACACATTCACATAATACACTTTTTTTTATCCCTCTCGTAACCATGAATAACATTAATTCTAAACTTTTCTCTCGTTCAAACAAATAAAAAATATTATTTATATTCCATATTAAAATATTGAAAGTCACTGAAAAGATATTAATCTGATTTCCAACAAATATTATTATTTAACATTTTTCTGTCTAATGTTATGCATAATCATCAGATTTTTGGGATAAGGTATATGGATTTAGATGACGTAAGTTAGCTTCAGTGACGGTCATGAACTGTGACGTACATGGTAGAACACTCTCATACGATGTGATGTACATGGTTAAACACGGCCATGAACTGTCATGAATTGTGACGTATATGCTAGAACACGTTCATGAATTGTGTCGTACATGGTAGACCACGGTCATGAATTGTGACGTACGTGGTAGAACACGGTCATGAATTGTGTCGTACATGGTAGACCACGGTCATGAATTGTGACGTATATGGTAGACCACGGCCATGAATTGTGACGTACATGGTAGACCACTGTCGTGAATTGTGACGTACATGGTAGACCACGGTCATGAATTGTGACGTACGTGGTAGACCACGGTCATGAATTGTGATGTACATGGTAGATCACTGTGGTGAATTGTGACGTACATGGTAGACCAAGGTCATGAATTGTGACGTACGTGGTAGACCACGGTCATGAATTGTGACGAACATGGTTGAAAACGGTCAAGAATGGTGATCTCCGGGGCAGCACTACTTTCGCCCTCCCCGTCAGTGGAGTGATCACGTACTCATGTACACACGCGTCTATAGTGCGACCACGTACTCACAGATACGGCGGCACTACATCTCCGACCATTGCGCCACCACGTACCCACGTTCACGTCCATATGAACACGTACTCATGTACACGACCACGGAGAGGCCACACACTCACGTACACATCATAACTTCACTATGTACTCACGTACACGTTCATGGCGGTGCCATAAAGGCCACACAAATGGCCCTCCGAGCGGAGGCTGGTATCGCCCGCCACCAGATGGGTCACATTCAAATGAGCGCTATAGAGCACTGTGAGCGACTCACAATTGAATACATTCTGGATTCCAATACGTGCCCAGGATCTGAAAAGTTTATTACAGACAGTTGTTGTTGCGCTGAGAGAGGTAGTGTGGCTGTCTGCTTCTTATTAAAGTCGACAGTGTGGCTGTCTGCTTTTATTAAGGTCGACAGTGTGGCTGCCTGGTTCTTATTAAGATCGACAGTGTGGCTGCCTGTTTCTTATTAGGATCGACAGTATGGCTGCCTGGTTCTTATTAGGATCGACAGTATGGCTGCCTGGTTCTTATTAAGGTCGACAGTGTGGCTGTCTGGTTCTTATTAAGGTCAACAGTGTGGCTGCCTGGTTCTTATTAAGGTCAACAGTGTGGCTGTTTGTTTTTTTTTAAGGTTAACAGCGTGGCTGCCTGGTTCTTATTAAGGTTAACAGTGTGGCTGCCTGCTTCTTATTAAGGTCGACAGTGTGGCTGCCTGCTTCTTATTAAGATCGACAGTGTGGCTGCCTGCTTCTTATTAAGATCGACAGTGTGGCTTCCTGGTTCTTATTAAGATCGACAGTGTGGCTGCCTGGGTCTTATTAAGATCGACAGTGTGGATGCCTGGTTCTTATTAAGGTCGACAGTGTGGCTGCCTGGTTCTTATTAAGATCGACAGTGTGGCTACCTGGGTCTTATTAAGGTCGACAGTGTGGCTGCCTGGTTCTTATTAAGGTCGACAGTGTGGCTTCCTGGTTCTTATTAAGATCGACAGTGTAGCTGCCTGGTTCTTATTAAGATCGACAGTGTAGCTGCCTGGTTTTTATTAAGATCAACAGTGTGGCTTCCTGGTTCTTATTAAGATCGACAGTGTGGCTGCCTGGTTCTTATTAAGGTCGACAGTGTGGCTGCCTGGTTCTTATTAAGATCGACAGTGTGGCTGCCTGGTTCTTATTAAGACCAACAGTGTGGCTTCCTGGTTCTTATAAGATCGACAGTGTGGCTGCCTGGTTCTTATTAAGGTCGACAGTGTGGCTGCCTGGTTCTTATTAAGATCGACAGTGTGGCTGCCTGGTTCTTATTAAGATCGACAGTGTGGCTGCCTGGGTCTTATTAAGGTCGACAGTGTGGCTGCCTGGTTCTTATTAATTTCGACAATGTGGCTGCCTGGTTCTTATTAAGGTCGACAGTGTGGCTTCCTGGTTCTTATTAAGATCGACAGTATGGCTGCCTGGTTCTTATTATTTAAGATCGACAGTGTGGCTGCCTGGTTCTTATTAAGATCGACAGTGTGGCTGCCTGGTTCTTATTAAGATCAACAGTGTGGCTTCCTGGTTCTTATTAAGATCGACAGTGTGGCTGCCTGGTTCTTATTAAGATCGACAGTGTGGCTGCCTGGTTCTTATTAAGATCGACAGTGTGGCTGCTTGGTTCTTATTAAGATCGACAGTGTGGCTGCCTGGTTCTTATTAAGATCGACAGTGTGGCTGCCTGGTTCTTATTAAGATCGACAGTGTGGCTGCTTGGTTCTTATTAAGATCGACAGTGTGGCTGCCTGGTTCTTATTAAGATCGACAGTGTGGCTGCCTGGTTCTTATTAAGGTCGACAGTGTGGCTGCCTGGTTCTTATTAACTTTGTATTAATGACAGCTTGAGCGAAACGTTGTATTAGCAAAAGTTTGCTCTGTTCTCAATGTTTTCACAGACTAAACACTGACAGTAGCCAAGTGTCAGTCAATAATTCTCACTCAGATTGTCTGATTGGCTTTTAGTGCTTGGATTTATTACGTGATCGAATTTCTAAGTTCCTGATTAGTTGCCTGATTGGCTTCCTAAGTGCCTGATTTTGATGCCTGATAACTTTCTAAGTGCCTGATTTTGATGTTTGATAACTTTCTAAGTCCTGATTAGTTGCCTGATAACTTTCTAAATCCTGATTAGTTGCCCGATAACTTTCTAAGTCCCACAGATGACTGGCTGAGCTTATGGATGATCCGGGATGACTGTCTAAGTGTATGGATAACCCTGCATGGCAGGCTTGAGTGTCTGGATGACTTCCCTGGATGACTCTCCTGGATAACTTCCCTGGATGACACCCCTGGATGACTGCTGGCAGAGCTTATGGATGACCCTGGATGACTGGCGTGAAGGAGTGCCGTCTGGGTGCTGAGTGAGACGAAGTGTTCGGGACTGTGGAGTGAGTGGTGGCATCTCGTAAAGGGTAGTTATGTCGTGTCTGCTGCTTACAGTGTGTGTGTACTCACCTAGTTGTAGTTGCAGGGGTCGATTCACAGCTCCTGGCCTCACCTGTATGTGTGTGTGTGTGGTTTATATCCCGCCCTGCTTAATTATCAACCATTAAAATTATTATTATTATTATTATTATTATTATTTTATTATTATTTTTCATCATTATTTTATTATTATTATTATTATTATTATTATTATTATTATTATTATTATTATTATTATTATTATTATTATTATTATCTAAACCCCAAGCGATCAAGTAATTATACAACGCCACGGTAATGAAAAGTGATCAGCTTTGATTCAAGGAAGTGGAAGCTAGTTCCAATTCTTTGGATGAGAAGCGTTTTAGCATCAGCGCTCTCTCTCTCTCTCTCTCTCTCTCTCTCTCTCTCTCTCTCTCTCTCTCTCTCTCTCTCTCTAGGATACATCAGGAAGTGTAGAGAACCCGCAAGGATTTCGTGCAGATTATTTTAATACCGGGGAATGGCTCTTGATCCAAGAAAGTGGACCTCTTTTCTCCCCTTAAGGATTTAACCGGATTTCCTTAATAATAATAATAATAATAATAATATCAATACTACTACTACTACTACTACTAATAATAATAATAATAATAATAATAATAATAATAACAACAAGAACGAGAACAACAACTATAATAATAATAATAATAATAATGTGCTGAATTATTCCAGGTATAAATTATATACAGTTGAGGAAGAAAGAAATCTTGAAGGCAGGAAGGAAGAAGTCAGTCTTCATTAAAACTGAAGGCAATGACGAGAGGCTTTCAAAGACGAAGAGAAAGAAGTCTTGAAAAAAAGGAGGAGAGGAGAGTCATCTTTGAAGATGATCACAAAAGAAAGACTTCTTGAGGGAAAAATCATAAAAGATGTTGTCCTTGACAACATCTTTACGCCATCATATACAAAATAGAAAATATTTAGTAGAAATAAAAAAAAAAGTTCCGTCACAACGGTCACAGTTATAGTGAGAAGGATAGTACCATCACAACAGTGACAGTATAGTGAGAAGGATAGTACCATCACAACAGTGACAGTATAGTGAGAAGGATAGTACCATTACAACAGTGACAGTACAGTGAGAAGGATAGTACCATCACAACAGTGACAGTATAGTGAGAAGGATAGTATCATCACAACAGTGACAGTATAGTGAGAAAGATAGTACCATCACAACAGTGACAGTATAGTGAGAAGGATAGTACCATCACAACAGTGACAGTACAGTGAGAAGGATAGTACCATCACAACAGTGACAGTATAGTGAGAAGGATAGTACCATCACAACAGTGACAGTATAGTGAGAAGGATAGTACCATCACAACAGTGACAGTATAGTGAGAAGGATAGTATCATCACAACAGTGACAGTATAGTGAGAAAGATAGTACCATCACAACATTGACAGTTATAGTGAGAAGGATAGTACCATCACAACAGTGACAGTTATAGTGAGAAAGATAGTACCATCACAACAGTGACAGTATAGTGAGAAGGATAGTACCATCACAACACTGACAGTATAGTGAGAAAGATAGTACCATCACAACAGTGACAGTATAGTGAGAAGGATAGTACCATCACAACAGTGACAGTATAGTGTGAAGGATAGTACCATCACACAGTGACAGTATAGTGAAGGATAGTACCATCAACAGTGACAGTATAGTGAAGGATAGTACCATCACAACAGTGACAGTATAGTGAGAAAGGATAGTACCATCAAACATGACAGTATAGTGAGAAAGATAGTACCATCACAACAGTGACAGTATAGTGAGAAGGATAGTACCATCACAACAGTGACAGTATAGTGAGAAGGATAGTACCATCACAACAGTGACAGTATAGTGAGAAGGATAGTACCATCACAACAGTGACAGTATAGTGTGAAGGATAGTACCATCACAACAGTGACAGTATAGTGAGAAAGATAGTACCATCACAACAGTGACAGTATAGTGAGAAGGATAGTACCATCACAACAGTGACAGTATAGTGAGAAGGATAGTACCATCATAACAGTGACAGTATAGTGAGAAAGATAGTACCATCACAACAGTGACAGTATAGTGAGAAGGATAGCACCATCACAACAGTGACAGTTATAGTGAGAAGGATAGTTCCATAACAACAGTCAGAGTACTAACAGTTATAGAGAGAAGGATAGTTCCATCACAACAGTGACAGGATTAACAGTTATAGTGAGAAGGATAGTTCCATCACAACAGTGACATGATTGACAGTTATAGAGAGAAGGATTGTTCCATCACAACAGTCACAGTATTAACAGTTATAGAGAGAAGGATAGTTCCATCACAACAGTCACAGTATTAACAGTTATAGAGAGAAGTATAGTTCCATCACAACAGTCAGAGTACTAACAGTTATAGAGAGAAGTATAGTTCCATCACAACAGTCAGAGTACTAACAGTTATAGAGAGAAGGATAGTTCCATCACAACAGTAAAAATGTTGACAGTAATAAAGAGACAGTTCCATCACAACAACAGTTAGTGTATTTACCCTTTAAAAAGAGAGAGGCAGTTGAATCAGAGCACCACAATGTTTACCAGCTACAAATCGAACGGCACTTCCATCACAGCAAACAGTCACAATAACTCGTGAAATACTGAAGAAAAAGCGTGGAACTCTGAGGACAGATAAACCAGCGAGAGCATGTGGTCCGCCTCAGCGTATATTGAAAGAGTTGAGGAGCTGGTTAGCCCAACTATTGTCCACCATTTTCGACTCATTAGGAAATACCAGCTGTTACCCCCTGACTGTGGTGGGAATAGTGCAGTTTCCCTTCATAAAAATTATTTTGGGGGAATAGAAGCTTACCCTAATAGATTTTATGAAGGGGGAATATTTGCCTCTGCCTTAAAAAGGTGATGAAGTAAGAATGACACCTCTTTCCTCGGGAATAAATGGTTATAAATCTTTTAAAATAGTAATACTCCATTCCTTAATGTAAAATCTAGCTGGGGTAGGCCAGAGGATGTGTGTGTGTATGTACTCACATAATTGTGTTTACAGGGGTCGATTCGCACCTCTTGGTCCCACCAATCAGCTACAATCATCCCTCAAAAACAACACTTAAGTGAACCAGTCAGCTGATAGCACAAAAACATTGACAGGGATTAACAAGACAGTTCTTTTTAGAAGTCAAGATCCTTAGTAGTAACGAGTGTAATTGGGCAGTACAATCCATAATGATGGCAGCTAGATAGTTAAGTCAATAATAATAGTAACTGAATTGCTCAGTCAATAATGATAGAAACTATGAAGTTTAATTAGTAATTATACTAATTGGATGGTTGTCAGCAGCGATAGTAAATGGATATTTGAAGAAAAAGTAGTGTAAAGATAGTACAGTGTAAGTATGCATTAGAAGTAACTGTGTACACAGTAGGAACTGTGCACACTGAAAGTGTATACTGTAAGAAACTGTGTACGCCAGACTGTGTACAACAAGCGAGTGTGTAAAAGAGGCTGTGTACACTACAAGTGAGTGTTTGCACAAACTATATTCATGATGAGCAACTGTATACAATTTAAGGACTGTGTTCACACGACCATGTACAATAAAAGCGAGTATGTACACCAGCATTTATGCATGCAATAACTACCAATAAAACATTTGTACAATAATATCAACAATCTCGCATATACGATATATATATATATATATATATATATATATATATATATATATATATATATATATATATATATATATATATATATATATTATAAATAGTATATATAAATATATACTATATATATATATATATATATATATATATGAAGATAAACACTATGAAAATAGAGGATTCCAGCGCTTCTGTGACTACTAGTTCCTTGATAATGTGAGTAGTCACGAAAGCGCTTGAATTCTCATTTTTTCATAGTGGTTGTCTTGCATATTTTGATATCACCTGATTACTGTGATCTTTTGCATATATATATATATATATATATATATATATATATATATATATATATATATATATATATATATATATTTTTTTTTTTTTTTTTTTTTTTTCAACAAGTCGGCCGTCTCCCACCGAGGCAGGGTGACCCAAAAAGAAAGAAAATCCCCAAAAGAAAAAACTTTCATCATCATTCAACACTTTCACCACACTCATACATAATCACTGTCTTTGCAGAGGAGTCAGATACGACAGCTGAGAAAAGTCCCTCCCAGCTGTCACTATCTCAGACCCTCCTTTAAAGTGCAGGCATTGTACTTCCATTTCCAGGACTCAAGTCCAACTAAATCACTAACTGGTTTCCTGAATCCCTTCACACAATGTTACCCTGCTCACACTCCAACAGATCGTCATGTCCCAAAACCATTCGTCTCCATTCACTCCTATCTAACACGCTCACACATGCTTGCTGGAAGTCCAAGCCCTCGCCCACAAAACCTCCTTTACCCCTTCCTCCAACCTTTTCTAGGACGACCCCTACCCGCCTTCCTTCCCTACAGATTTATACGCTCTCCAAGTCATTCTACTTTGATCCATTCTCTCTAAATGACCAAACCACCTCAACAACCCCTCTTCAGCCCTCTGACAAATACTTTTAGTAACTCCACACCTTTTCCTAATTTCCACATTCCGAATTTTCTGCATAATATTTACACACACATTGCCCTTAGACAGGACATCTCCACTGCCTCCAGCCTCCTCCTCGCTGCAGCATTTGCAACCCATGCTTCACACCCATATAAGAGTGTTGGTACCACTATACTTTCGTACATTCCCTTCTTTGCCTCCATGGATAACGTTTTTTGTCTCCACAGATACCTCAATGCACCACTCACCTTTTTTTCTTCATCAATTCTATGGTTAACCTCATCCTTCATAAATCCATCCGCTGACACATCAACTCCCAAATATCTGAAAACATTTACTTCTTCCATAATCCTCTCTCCAATGTGATATCCAATTTTTCTTTATTTAAATCGTTTGATACCCTCATCACCTTACTCTTATCTATGTTCACTTTCAACTTTCTACCTTTACACACTCTCCCAAACTCGTCCACTAACCTTGCAATTTTTCTTTAGAATCTCCCATAAGCACAGTATCATCAGCAAAAAGTAACTGTGTCAACTCCCATTTTGCATTTAATTCTCCAAAATTTAATCCCACCCCTCTCCCCAACACCCTAGCATTTACTTCTTTACAACCCCATCTATAAATATATTAAACAACCATGGTGACATCACACATCCCTGTCTAAGACCTACTTTTACCGGGAAGTAATCTCCCTCCCTACACACCCTAACCTGAGCCTCACTATCCTCATAAAAACTCTTTACAGCCTTCAGTAACTTACTACCTATTCCATACACTTGCAACATTTGCCGCATTGCTCCCCTATCCACTCTATCATATGCCTTTTCTAAATCCATAAATGCAATAAAAACTTCTCTACCTTTATCTAAATACTGTTCACTTATATGCTTCACTGTAAACACTTGATCTACACATCCCCTACCCATTCTAAAGCCTCCTTGCTCATCTGCAATCCTACTCTCTGTCTTACCTCTAATTCTTTCAATAATAACCCTGCCATACACTTTACCTGGTATACTCAGTAAACTTATTCCCTATAATTTTTACACTCTCTTTATCCCCCTTCCTTTATATAAAGGAACTATACATGCTCGCTGCCAATCCCTAGGTACCTTCCCTCTTTCATACATTTATTAAACAAAAATACCAACCACTCCAGCACTATATCCCCCTGCTTTTAACATTTCTGTCATGATTCCGTCAATTCCTGCTGCTTTACCCCTTTCATTCTACGTAATGCCTCACGCACCTCCCCCACACTCACATCCTGCTCTTTTCACTCCTAAACGATGTTGTACCCCCCTGGCCAGCATGAAATTATCGCCTCCCTCTTTTCATCAACATTTAAAAGTTCCTCAAAATATTCCCGCCATCTACCCAATACCTCCAGCTCCCCATCTACTAACTCCCTACTCTGTTTTTAACTGACAAATCCATTCGTTCCCTAGGCTTTCTTACCTTGTTTATCTCACTCCAAAAATTTTTCTTGTTTTCAGCAAAATTTCTTGACAGATCCTCTCCCCGTTCTTTCATCCGCTCTTCTTTTGCACTCCTCACCACTCTCTTCACCTTTCTTTTACTCTCCATATACTCTGCTCTTCTACTAACACTTCTGTTTTGTAAAAACCTCTCATAAGCTACCTTTTTTCTTTATCACACCCTTTACTTCTTCATTCCACCACTCACTCCTCTTTCCCTCCTGCACCCACCCTCCTATAGCCACAAACTTCTGCCCCACATTCTAATACTGCATTTTTAAACTATCCCAACTCTTCAACCCCCCACTACTCCTACTTGCACTAGCCCACCTTTCTTGCCAATAGTTGCTTATATCTCACCCTAACTTCCTCCTCCCATAGTTTATACACTTTTACCTCTCTTACTTGCTGTTGCCATTTTCTTTTGTCCCATCTACCTTTTACTCTAACTGTAGCTACAACCAAATAATGATCTGATATATCCGGCCCCTCTATAAACATGTACATTCTGAAGCCTACATCAACCTTTTATCCACCAATACATAATCCAACAAACTACTTTCCTTACGTGCTATATCATACCTTGTATATTTATTTATCCTCTTTTTCATAAAATATGAAATTATTATTTCCAAACCTCTTTATACACATAGCTCAATTAATGGCTCCCCATTTACATTTACCCCTGGCACCCCAAATTTACCTACTACCCATCCACAACATTTTTACCCACTTTAGCATTAAGATCCCCAACCACAATTACTTCTCTCACTTGGTTGAAAACTCCCCACACTCACTCAACATTTCCCAAAATCTCTCTCTCCTCTACACTTCTCTCTTCCCAGGTGCATAAACACTTACTATAACCCACTTTTCACATCCAACCTTTATTTTACTCCACATAATCCTTGAATTTATACATTTATATTCCTTCTTTACCTGCCATAACTGATTATTCAACATTATTGCCACTCCTTCTTTAGCTCTAACTCTATTTGAAACCCCTGATCTAATCCATTTATTTCTCCCCACTGAAACTCTCCTACCCCTTCAGCTTTGTCTCACTTAAAGCCAGGACATCCAGCTTCTTTTCATTCATAACATCTACAATCATCTCTTTCTTATCATTCGCACAACATCCACGCACATTCAAACATCCCACTTTGACGATTTTCTTTCTTCTTCTTTTTAGTAAGCTATACAGGAAAAGGGGTTACTAGCCCATTGTTCCCGGCATTTTAGTTGACTTTTACAAAACGCATGGCTTACGGAGGAAAGATTCTTATTCCACTTCCCATGGATATGAAAGGGAAAAGCAATAAGAACAAGAACTATTAAGATAAAATCAAAGAAAACTCAGATGAGTGTGTATACAATAAACGTATACATGTTTGCGTAGGTGACCTAATGTAAGTAGAAGTAGCAAGACGTACCTGAAATCTTGCATGTTTATGAGACAGAAAAAAGACACCAGCAATCCTACCATCATGTAAAACAGTTTCAGGTTTCTGTTTCACAGTCACCTGGCAGGATGGTAGTACCTCCCTGAGTGGTTGCTGCTACCAACCTACTACCTACATATATATATATATATATATATATATATATATATATATATATATATATATATATATATTATAAATAGTATATATAAAATAAAATAATATATATATATATATATATATATATATATATATATATATATATATATATATATATATATATGTACATACACATATATATAAACCTCGATATAACGGAGTGCTATGGGTAAGGGTGTCTGATAATGGCTACTGTATGGTAAGTCAGATTAATGCAACAGGCGCTAAAAGAAATATGAAGAGTAACTGATTCAAAGATGGCAGATCAGCGAGTGTGATGTCTTAATGTACACAAATAAAGTGTATTATCCTTCTCGCCCTTTCCTTCTCTCTCTCTCTCTCTCTCTCTCTCTCTTCTCTCTCTCTCTCTTCTCTCTCTGAAATATGATAATAAATAGACCATGGTGCAGCAGGCAACATATTATAATATTGTGAGGTGATGTCAGACCGCTACCAGGGCTGCAGCCTCAGCTGCACACAGCTAACCACAGCATCTCAAAGCTACCCACAGCTGCCACCCCCTCAGACACATCTGCTTTTAATAGTTCCACTGCCATGTTTCCTTTGAAGCACATAATTAATAACATTTCTACATTCAATAAGATGCGCTAAGTTGCTTATGGTCCTTAGGTGGCAATCAGATTTGACTCAAGGAAGGGAAGAGCAGCTCAGATTCTTTGATCAAAAGACAACCAGCATCAAAAGCAAACCATCTTGAATTGTGTTGAGAGATTAACAATCACTAATCTAAACATCCCAATGTTTAGGGACGATACACACTAACGAAGAATTTTTCTTGTAAACAAGCTGTCCAAGAATATATTTTTACTTCTTCTCTGCCTCACCTTTGCTTCTCTCACCTTCCACCTCCGATTTTGTAACCTTCCTTTTCACCCTCGCTCCCCACATAACGTATGCTTTTCTAGACAGCCTTTTCCCAGCCCATGTCCCAGAAGGTGAAACATACACTTTTTTTTCCCATCTTTTGGCTGAGCTTCAAAGACAGTAAGTTTCATAGTATCCTTTGGTGGCTGCTTCTGGCTTCTTTTCGTGTCCACCAAGAAGAAAGATGACAAGCCAGCTTCCACACGCTCTCTGGTTATTTTGCATACTTCTTTGTGCCTGGAAACTTTTTAGTTTGTCTTCTTTACATGCGCTGGCCAAAAATTTCCCAGCGGACTGTCTCTTTCTCCGCTGTGAATGAATATTTTAATATCGAAGCTGTCGCCGTGGTCGTTCTGCCACCGTGTTCTTTGGATGAGAATGATGAGGCTGCTGAACACACACACACACACCCAGGTGTTCCATGAAGAAGAAAAAAAGACAGTCACAGCACGAGTTTTTATTATGACGTTTCGTTCAGTGTAGAACTTGGTAAAGCTCTCTTTATATAGAACGAAATGTTGTCTCATTTAAATACTGACGGCAAGACACCTTTACCACAGCTGTTCGTGGGTGTTAAACACTTGCTACCTG
>WNWK01037093.1:0-18712 GCA_009830355.1 Cherax destructor | reverse complement strand
CTCCATCTTCATAGGGGAGATTTCTTATACTGTAAATCATTTTAGTCATTCTTTTTTGTATTTTCTCCAATGAATCTATATCCATCCTGTAGTAAGGTGACCAAAACTGAGCTGCATAATCCAAATGAGGTCTCACTAGTGATGTATAGAGCTGTAAAATAACTTTGGACTTCTGTTGCTTATACTTTTTCTTATGTTCTTAATCTATTTGTTTATTTCTGCTTAGGCATTGCTGATTTGTTTGAGGTTGCTGCTTACCATAACCCCAGATCCTTTTCGCATGCTGTGGCTGAGTTCAACATTATTAAGCTGGTAGGTGCAAGGGTTATGAACATTCCTGAGCTTAGAACTTTGCATTTATCTCATTGAACTGCATCTGCCATTTTTCTGACCAGGAATTGAGTTTGTCTAAATCCTCCTGGTTCCGTGACATTACGTCTGAATCGATTATCCTACCTATTTCGTCATCAGCGAATTTGCTCATATCACTAGTAATTCCTGTCAAGGTCATTTATATATATTATAAACACAACGGCCCCAAACCGATCCCTGTGGAACGCCACGTTACAGATCCCACTCAGATTTAACCCCAAAATACACCTCTGCTTCCTATTGGTGACATGATGGGATCCATGAAACACTTTCCCCAATGCCGTGAGCAGCCTTCTTTAACAGTTCTGATGTGGTACTCTATCAAACCCTTTCCCAAAAACCCAAATAAACAATATCGAATTCTTTATCAGATCAACTGCCTCAAAAGCCTTACTGAAAAAAGTTAATAAATTAGTTAGCAGGAACGGCCTGTAATCCATGTTGGGGATCATTAATCAAATTATGCCTATCGAGATGGCTTCTTATGTTATCAGCTATAATCGATCTAATAATTTGCCTACAATTGAAGTGAGACTTATTGGGCGGTAATTGATGGTAACGACTTGTCCCCTGCTTTAAAAAATGGGAATTACATTAGCCATCTTCCACGTATCAGACACTACACCTGTTTGAAGGATAGGTTAAAAATGTTAGTTAAGGGTTCACAGAGTTCAATTTTGATTCCTTAAAAACCCTTTTGAAAAGTCATCAGGGCCTTGGGATTTATTTTGCTTCAAACGGTCTATCTGTTTGATAACCATTTCGCTAGTGACTGTGATACTACATAATTTATCTTCTTCAGGCCCACTAAAATACCTAATTCTTGGGATATTATTATTCTTATGTTCTTATGTATAGTGTTCAGAAAACTGTCATATTGATAGCTCTCTTCATTACCCCAGTCCACAGATGATAAGGTTTCTAAGTCCATTGTAATCTGCTAGGAAAATCTGGACCGTTACTGAGTTATTCTACTATGAAACTTCCATTCAATGCCAAAGGTAATTGATTTGTGGTCGCCGCGCCGAGTTCCTCTGAAATTTTAAATTATTAACAAGGGCCTTGTCCCAGAACTAAGTCAAGCAGATTATTTCCCTGTAGGTTCTGGTCACAAACGCTTCAAAAACAATCTTGAACTACTTCTAAGAAATCGTTAGATTCTAAATTCTCAGTCAAAATTCCAATCAACTTGACTAAAGTTGAAGTCACCCAGAAAACTACGTTATCCTCAAGACCTTATTTATATCCCCTTTGTTAATACCCATTTTCCACTTGTATACCTCGATCATGTCTCCTCATTCTACGTCTTACAAGTGAATGTATTTATGGTCTTCAATCTTTCTTCGTAAGGAAGATTTCTAAGAACATAAGAAATAAGAAAGGAGGAACACTGCAACAGGCCTACTGGCCCACACTAGCAGGTCCATGTCAAAACCAACCCACGAACAAAAATATTTGCCCATCCCATCCCCAGCGGCACCAAGCAACCTTCACAACCTCAAGCCTTCACAACCTCCAAGTCCTGCCAAATCAACCCTCTCTCATAATATTACAGAAGGAAGTAAACTGCAGCAGCAACGGCCACACTAGGGCAGGTCCCTCAAACCCTAAACCAATCCCACAAACAAAACACCTTTCCAACCCAACTTTTACTCCATCCATGGAACAAGCTCCGATAATCAGGGCACTACCAAAGAGCGAACTGAAGGAGTTGAAACACCGGTCCATCACCAGGACAACTGAAGGAGCCGAAGCACCTGGTCCATCACCAGGCACTGAAGGAGCCGAAGCACCTGGTCCATCACCAGGGCACTGAAAAGCCGAAGCACCTGGTCCATCACCAGGGCACTGAAGGAGCCGAAGCACCTGGTCCATCACCAGGCACTGAAGGAGCCGAAGCACCTGGTCCATCACCAGGGCACTGAAGGAGCCGAAGCACCTGGTCCATCACCACATGGAATGTTTCTAACATAAGAACATAAGAACATAAGAAAGGAGGAACACTGCAGCAGGCCTGTTGGCCCATACTAGGCAGGTCCTTCACAATCCGTCCCACTAACAGAATATTTGCTCAACCACTTCAATGCCCCAAGAAATAAGCTTTGACCCTACCCACTCATGGCGAGTCCCACTCAAATCCAACCCTCTCACTACAGAATTTATCCAACCTAAATTTGAAACTACCCAAGGTCCTAGCTTCAATAACCCTACTAGGCAGACTGTTCCACCATCAACTACCCTGAACCATTCATCCACATCCTGTCTGAACCAACATCTTGGTATCTTAATACAGGATTTTCGCTTGCCTATTCCTTGGGCACGACCTACTTCCACATTGAACAAATGTGACACCTCCAAACTGCTGCACCTCTCCTGTCTCAGTATATAGCCCTCTGCTCATATGCTGTTATTCTATTCAAGATTGATGGACTGACAACATCTACTCAAGATTGAGGCCTGACAACTCCACCTCCCTGTTCTTCACGATTCTCCTTTGTATGGATGATGTACCACGTGGCGAAACGTTTCCTAATAAAGATACACAAGTGTTGCATATGTGTCTAATTTACTAACTCGTCGGTTCTTGAACCATTCATTCTCATCAACTACCCTATTTAAACCAATACTTTCCTATATCCTTCTAAATCTAAACTTATCTAACTTGAATCCATTATTGCGGGTCTCTGAGAGATATCCTCAAGACCGTATTTATATCCCCTTGTTAATACTCATTTTCCACTTGTATACCTCGATCATGTCTCCCTCATTTACGCCTAAAGTGAATGTAATTTTAGGTCTTCAATCTTTCTTCGTAAGGAAGATTTCAATGCTATGTATTAATTTAGTCATTCTACGCTGAATGTTTTCTAACGAATTTATGTCCATTCTGTAATATGGAGACCAGAACACTTAATCAGGTGGGGGCCTTTTTGAGATAGTTAAATAATTATTTTTGAATTCTTGTATAAACCATACCATTTGCCTTATTGAGCTTAGGGTGGAAATAAATGGATAAAAATAGAAAATGGAAAAAAACTGGTAACGATCTATACGCCCCGGGGAGTGAAAGCCAAATGAGAAATAAGGTAAATAGGGAGAATGCTGTCAGGAGAGGCGTAATGGAAAACAGTGCAGCGACCTGCAGTCTTTGAGCTGTGTGAATTTGGCCAGTCGCCAGCTTTTCTGGCTGGTGTTGGAACAGATGAAGATCGGGTTTTTCGGGTTTTTTGGCGATAAGTTTTTTTCAGTTAAAAAGGTTGTTCCCCTGTTGAAACGATTTCCTTTTAGCCAGATTTCCCGGTCTGGGCTCCCGAAAGGTTTTAATCTCGGATTGCCAAATTTGGGTTCGGATGTGGACCTGCCGGGGGCCGAAGTTTCCCCGCCGTTACTGGTAATTTCTTATGGGGGGTGGTTACTGAAGAGGTCTCAAAATGTTGTTTTGAAGGGTTGGGAAGGACATAACTTCTTCACAGTGTCTTCTGGGTGAAGATAAAGACAACCAAGCAGTTCAAGAAGCAATTAGTGAAGTTTTGAAAACGTTTATGGCATTTTGGAACCACGCGGAGATTTTGTCCGGGAAAGCATACACCCACGCCAAACCTTTGGGGTGGTGAGAGAGAAGGAGAAGATTGCGCTGGTTTGATGATTTTAAAAAGAGTTCATGGTCACGAAGAGAAGAACATCACAGGGAGGTTGCACCCCTGGGAATCTTGATTCGGTTCCAGGTTCCGGGTGTTCTGGAAATGCACATGCAGTTGCGCAAGAAAATGGAAAGCTCGGCTTCCAAACCCCCTAACAGCCGGAAGGCGGGATAGTGGCGACCCCTAGTTTGCCAAAGGGTTCAAAGGGAATGCAGCCCACAGCCCGTCAATGTGGCGGAAGGGGAAAAGGGGTCTGCCATGGGAGACGATACCAGGGCTTTGAATGGGATCAATAGCCGGAGAGTTTTTTGATTTGCGAGGCTGGCGAGTTAAAGATGAGGTTGGCCCTTTGAGAGGTTGGGGGCCCCGAGATTTTGGGGAGCACTGCCCCCAGGATAGGTTCAGGGATCTGGTGTGAGTTTGGCAGACCGCATTCCCACCTGGAGGACCAGAACGGAAAGAAACTTCACAACCATTTCCAACCCCGTCCAGAATGTACGGCTGCCAAAATACAAACCAGGATCCCATTGAGGCCCTATCCTCGGGAATAGGCAGTGCTCCCCACCAAACTGGAACTGCAAACACCCTCCAAACTTTTGGGCACCACTCCAGAAATCCAAACACCTGGGACCTTCTCAATCGCATTCGCAACATCAACATCAGAAACAAGAAACCTCCACCTTGATGTAACATCCCATTCACCAAAGTCCCTACTACACAAGTTATCGATTTTGCGCAGGAAAATTGACGACTCGTTGATTTCTTTCCAGCCAGCGATTTCATCGACCTTGTTGAACATTTGGGTTTTTACATGTTTTTTTTGAAAACCAACTTCAGCCTTTTGGACTACCCGGATCGCCACTTAGTGCCGTCCTTGGAACTTAATATGAACATTTGGAAGGAGCGATTTTCCACTATTATTCCCTCTTCTGTCACCTGGCTTCGTTATGTTGACGACATTCTCATCATAACTCCCAGACGCTTCAACGTTCAAGCTCTCCAACACGAACTCAACCAGATTGAGCCATCAATCCAGTTTACACTAGAAGAAGAAGTCGACAACACTCTTCCTTTCCTTGATGTTCTTCTTCAAAGCTGACCATGAACTTCGTTTTAAAGTCTATCGAAACCTACCAATCAACACGATCTACCTCACCACGACACCAAAATTAAACGTGTAATTTATAGGCTTTTTCCTGCGCACTCAGAATCTGCAGCAGTGAGTTCCTTGAAGAAGAATGCTCCTCATTGAACAAGTTTTTTCCAAATCCCACTATCCTCGTCACTTCATTAGAGACTGCAGACGACGGGCATTAAAACATCTTCAACACACCCAGAGAAGACACTGCTGAGAAGAGATACATAGTCCTTCCCACCAACTCCATTTCAAACAAGTTTCCAACATTTTTTCTAAGACCTCATTCCATATCCACTCACATCCACCACCATTGGACATTACAGTAACAGACAGGAAAAGCTTCAGTCCACGACAGGGGTATACACAATCCCGCAATGGCTGCAGCAAATTATACGTTGGCGAAACATCCAGAGACCTACAAACACGCATTTCAGAACACCAGTACGCAGGCAGATCTGACGACCAAGAAATGCCTGTGTTCAACACCGAAATTTACACAACCATTTAATCAACTACAGAAACGCAAGACTTATCGCCAAGAAGACAACACGCAATACCGAAGAACCAGAATCATCACTCATCTGTATGTCCAACAACTTCAACCAGAACAACGGCTTCTACAACATAGCTGAACCTATTGCCAAGAAACTTCTTCAACGCTATCCTACCTAGAACTCAAGAATGGTACACTGCAGGTCCTTTAAGTCACACTATGTTTTCACACTACTTTAAGACTCACATGCAGCTTTCTCCACCTGACCCAGCATTTCCACCTGACGACCCTTATATATCTCTATGTTGCTCATTTTCCAGGTAGATCTGTCTGTGACTCGATAAAGCCCACTGCGTGGGCGAAACGTTGTCAATAAAGGATCACATTATACTGCTTAGTGTTTATTTTTCCACGTACGCTTAGCATTGCTGTCTTGGTTTAAGGTTGCTGCTTACCATCACCCCCAAGTCCTTCTGCAATCTGTATGAGTGGCTCTACGTTATTTAACTTATAAGTGCGGTTAAGGACACCCGAGCTTCAGAACCTTGCATTTATCGCATTGAACTGCATCGCCACTTTTCTGACCACGAATTAAGTTTGTCAAATCTTCCTGAAGTTCTATGACATCTAGTTTGAATCAATTATCATACCATTGTGTCGTCGGGAATTTGCTCATATCACTAGTAATTCCCTCATCAAGGTCATTGATATATATTATAAATAACAATGGGCCTAAGACTGATCCCGTGGAACACCACTTGTTACTAAGTCCCCATTCGGATTTAACCCCATTATGCACACTCTCTGCTTCCTATTGGTGAGCCATGACTCGATCCATGACAGCACTTTTCCCCCAATGCCATGAGCGCCACTTTCTTTAACAGTCTCTGGTGCGTACTCTATCAAAAGTTTACTAAAGTCTAAATAAACAATATCGAATTCTTTATCGTGATCAACAGCCTCAAAAGCTTATAATTAATAAATAGATAGGCAGGAAAGGCCCTCGTGAATCCATGGTATCATTAATCAAATTAGTTATCTAGATGGCTTCTAAAATATCAGCTATATTGACTTCTAGTAATTTGCCTACAATTGAGGTCAGGCTTATTGGTAGTTTGACGGAGTGACTTGTCCCCGCTTTAAAAATAGGAATTACATTAGCCATCTTCCACATATCAGACATACACCTGTTTGAAGAGATAAATTAAAAAATGTTAGATATTGTTCAAGAGTTCCATTTTTGATTCCTTAAGAACCCTTGCAAAAGCTCATAGACCCGGGATTTAGGAAATTTTGGGTGGTCGAAACCTAGGATCCTAGAATGGGTTAGTAGATAAGAACCGAAGGATTAATTTGTTTGCAGTTTTATCAAAAAGGAGAACATAGGCAGACCCAACGTTGCCAGGGAGTTATCGTACAATGGAAGAGGTCGCTGTCCCTATTGGTTAAGATCACATCGGGGTTCCTGATCTGGATCCAATGTAATCTTGAAAATGTTCTGAAATGTCAGATTCTTCGAGTCATGTTGAAAGCTGCTTTTCCTTGTGGTCTCCCGCATGGTTGGCCTAGACACATCTGACACATCTAGGACACTGGGGACGTTTCTTCTAAGTAGATGATGGATTGGGATGGACTATGTAGAGCTGCCGTGGAGGGAATTATGCAGTTCCTAGTATTAATGGACCCTGCAAGGTTGAAATTTCCCCTAGGAATGCCTCCATAGATCGAATTCAAATTTTCCACGCTTGTATAATATTTAGAAACGAAGAATGGCAATTTATTAGACAGAGTTGCTTGAAATCTGTAATTTTTTAATACTTTTGGACAATATCACATATACCTAAGCTAAACTTAATACACAATCGGCCTAACCACTCATTACACCTAACTATATAACTCTTCATTGGTCTCGGCAGATCTGGCCGAGTGGGTAAGTGGTACTCGAGTTATGATGGTCCCAAAATCGCCCTTTTATGTAAGTTTATTTTTTAAATGCTTTTGTAGGTATATTTTGGGGTGTAAAAGGACTAGTCTATTTTACATTATTCCTTATGGGGATAAATTCGTTTGGTAATGGCACTTGAACAGCATTCTCGAATGAAAAAATATCGTAACTCGAGGTACCACTGCAGAGTGCATAGATTCGAATCATGCAAAATAAACCACAGGGAGATGAAAATATTTAGCTAAAGATCTTTCATAGGTCTCTATGCATCATGAGGAGCTATGCAATGTTGCAAACAGCAACAGGTAGAAACGTTTTTCAGAGGATAGGTAGCGTGCTGACACAGGCTTGTTCACTCAGAAAGGCGGTCAGGCACCCACATCCTGTCCTCAACCATGTGGTGTAGAAAGCAAGTTACGAATAATATAGAAAAATACTAACTAGTCATAAGTTGCATCTAATTACCTCATCTAGTCAAGTGCCATATGAGATTATGTGGCCAAGTTGATAATACACATACAAACACTGAAATTATATATAAACCTTATAAAAAGAGTAAAATGTGCTCATTATCAGCTTAAACTACCATACGTTCAGAAAGGGTTCATAAATTCTAGATTATGTTCGGAAGAATTCCTTCATACATTCTTTAAATACTGCCTACAGAAATCCTAAATATCACTATTATGACGATTCCTTGGTATCCTGAATATTCCATATAAAATCCTGAGTATTCATGAATCTTCCTTAATATTCCGTATTCCTTATCACAAAATTAAGATGACAATGAACACATTTAACTCTTTTAATAATAATATCTTTATTTCTACAAGTACATGTACAAGGTATACAGGCCTAGCTGACATCAATGACATGCTACTATATAGACACATGTGCAACATCTGGGTATCTTTATTGTAGACGTTTCGCCATCCAGTGGCTTTATCAATACAGATTCTAGGACAAAACATGAAGACAGTAGAACTATATACAAAAGATGAGGTAATCAGTCCCTCAGTCTTGGAGTTGGTGTTAACAGCACCGTAGGTGTGGAGATTCTGAAGAACAGGCAAGGAGGCGTCAGCTGATATAGGCGTCAGCTGATAGGGACGGGTAGCAGACGAGGGCATAGTCACTGGTAGGCGGGATTTCCAGTGGAAGTAGGTCATACCCAAGGGATGGGATAGTGGTAGTTGAGAAGCCGTGAAGTGGTAAATGTCCTCTGAACCAAGATTCCATAACAGTGCAGTGTCTGACAAGTTGTTCATGAATGGTATACAATACCGACAAGATGTCAGACACTGCAACGTTATGGAATCTTGTTCATAGGACATCAACGGCTTCTACAACTACCACTAACCCATTCCTTGGGTATGACCTACTTCCACTGGGGAAACCTGCCTACCAGTGACTATGCCCGTCGCTACCCGTCCCTATCAGCTGACGCCTCCTTGCCTGTTCTTCAGAATCTCCACACCTACGATGCTGTTAACACCAACTCCAAGGCTGAGGGACTGATTGCCTCATCTTATGTATATAGTTCTACTCTCTTCATGTTTTGTCCTAAATTGTATTGATAAAGCCACTGATGAGAAACGTCACAATATGATACCCAGATGTTACACATTTGTCTAATTTTCATCTTGTCGGTATTGTATACCATTCATGAACATGCTACTATATAAATGCCAAATTAGGTCAGTTTTGTCCCAGGATGCGACCCACACCAGTCGACTAACACCCAGGTACCCACTTCATACTGATGGGTGAACATGGACAGCAGGTGTCTTATGGAAATACGTCCCTAATATTTTCTAGCCGTACCGGAGATTCGAACTCCGGACCTCAGTGTGGAGCTGGGGTGCGCTAGCGATCGAGCTAAGGTTTATATATAATTTCAGTGTTTGTATGTTTATTATCTACTTGGGGAACGTAATCTCTATGGCACTTGACTAGATGTAGCTTAGGGTTGGCTATTATTTTACTATTGTGTAACTTGCTTTCTGAAACCTTGCAGGTCCCTCCCTTACCCTACACCACATGGGGGACTGAGGGGACAGGATGCGTGGGTGACGGTGATTGATCGCCATTCTGAAATAGACAAGCCTTTGTCAACACACTACCTTTTCTTTGAGAAAACTTCCCCTCAATCTACCTGTTGATAAATGGTTCAGAGAACCGACAAGTTGATAAATTAGACACATATGCAACACTTGAGTATCTTTATTGAGGAAACGTTTCGCCACACAGTGGCTTCATAAGTCACCATTCTTCTTTGCATAGGACTGATGAAGCCAGTGTGTGGCTAAACGTTTCTAAATAAGATACCCAGGAGTTGCACATGTGTCTAATGTATCAGTCTACCTATTGTTGCTCTTCCAACATTGCATAGATCCTGATGACACCAAAAGATGTGTGAAAAATTTTGAGCTAAATATTTCCATCTAACCCTCTCCCCCTTCTAGCTTGTCTTGCATTGTTAAGATCGCCTGTCTGCGATTATATTACATATATTCATTCACGTGAGAGATATAGGCCATTGAGTGTAAGTCTACAGTTCAACGAAATATTGTGGAATCATCTTTTATTAAGCCTGATGAACAACATATTTCAATATTTCAAATATGAGTTCTGGTATCAATAAACTTGACAGTTTTATAGTCAAGATATTCTTCATAATCTTAAAGGTATAAATATTTTTCACAAAAACACAGACTGCATTCTTTGTCATACGAACAATCTGGCTTAATGGAGATTAAGACACTTTAGCAACATTTGGGAATCTTTATTGAAGAAAAAAAAGACGTTTGTATCAAGATCCCATGATGTTGCAGTGTCTGACAGATGTGACAAATGGTATTGAAAACCGACAAGTTGGAGATTCAGACACTTAAGTGTCTTAATCTCCAACTTGTCGGTTTTCAAAACCATTTGTAAAATCTGGCTTGATGTTGGACAGATGTATGTGCAGGACGGTTTTGCGTGAAGTGTCGTCACTTTCTCTGAGTGAGGTGTGACCTCAGTGTTTAACATTTAACGTGTTCTTCTCTTGCCTTTTCTTCCTAGTCCACTGAAGATATATGTGTAAGCACATGAAAGTGCTCATGTTTTTATCTCGTATTTTCACTTTGGTATTTTTACATATTTGCAGTAATGCATTTTATTGTGATTTCGTATATATATATATATATATATATATATATATATATATATATATATATATATATATATATATATATATATATATATATGTCGTGCCGATTAGGTAAAACTTGAGATTTTGGCTTAAATAGCAACGCTCACCTTGCCATATAAGACAAGTGAAAATTTGTGTATGCAATAATTTCGCCAAAATCATTCTGAACATAACGAAAAAATATATTTCATTGTGTTTGTTTATTATTAAATTAATGTTAACGTATCTAAAATATATTTATTTGGGTTAGGCTAAATTAAATTGCGCTTGTTGTAATAAGGTTAGGTAGGTTTTCAAAGTTTCTCTTGGTACAAAATTATAAATTCTTACATTAACATAAATGAAAAAAAATATCTTTAAACGTATAAGAGAAAATTTTAGAAAGGACTTAATTTTAGATGAGTTCTTGCTAATTGACCAGTTTTACCTAATCGGCACGACATATATATCATAACTACACTGCACTAGCCGGGGTCGAACCCATGATGCGGGCCAAAGCATCATGGGTTCCACCCTGGCTAGTGCAGTGTAGTTATGATCAATACCACTCGTTCGTGGTCACAATAATATAATATACTGTTTGTTAAGCTAGTACACCAAACATGGAGGAGAACGAAATTAGCTTAGGGCGTCCACACCACCGTATGTCCTTGGGTAGCGAGTACAACATTCAGTCCTACTGGATGCGCTACTCTTAAGGATTGTGTGGTTCATTGGACTAGAGCGTCATGTACTTTCGCTCATCATGATGCGGGCCAAAGCATCATGGGTTCGACCCTTGGCTAGTGCAGTGTAGTTATTGATCAATACCACTCGTTCGTGGTCACAATAAATATATATATATATATATATATATATATATATATATATATATATATATATATATATATATATATATATGTACATGTTTATTTCTTCTTCCTCTTATCTTCATGGGGAAGTGGAACAGAATTCTTCTTCCATACGTGTCGCACAAGGCGACTTAAATGCCTGGAGCAAAGGGCTAGTAACCCCTTCTTCTGTATACATTACTAAAGTTAAAAAAGAAACTTTTGTTTTTTCTTTTTGGGCCGCCCCGCTTTGTTGGGATTCCGGTTTGTTGAAAGAAGATATATATATTTGATAATATATTATTTAACCTTAAGATAATTTCCTCTACACTTCCAGACTGACATATAGTGGAATGTGCAAATAATTATTTGTCAAAACTATAAACATTGTAAAAGCATAAACCGACCATTTTAAATATTTTAAGAAAGTTATTTTATACACAATTTCTCAAGTTCAGCAAAAGTGATTTTAAAATGTGTACAGATTCACCTTTAGGACACATCAAGTACGTCATCTTCTTGATTCGCCGGTACTCTCCCGACCCGTGTCTTTTCCAGATGGTGACCCGTCTTGGCTCCCTGTCGTGGGAGTGTCTGAGACCTATGTCTCCCATGGTAGGAGGTACAAGTACCTCCTCATCTTCTGGGACCAACTGTCCCCAGGCCTAGCCCCATTCCCCGTCCTCACTTGGCTTGTAGGGAGAAGCCTCTGGTCTGCCATCCTCCCCGCTCCAGGGGGGCTCGCGGGAATGGCAATCTTGTGCGCTGCAGTGGTAACAAGCTCTGGCTCTGGCACCTTCCCGCCCTAGGAGGGCTCGTTAGAGTGGTGTCTGTTGAGGATTGTAATAGTACTTTATCATTTTATCACATGTTTAATTTGCGATAGCTAATATTAATAAAAATAAACAAAACAATAATGAAAATTTGACAAGTTGATATTTTACCGTATACAGTTCATATTTTGTGGAATATTCTTCATTAGAGGAAGTCTTAATAAAAAAAAATGATGATATCTTTATTTGTGCGAATTTCAAATTATATTTTAACTTTCATGTTTTTTCAAAAAATTGCGTATTTGTATTAAGCCGTTTTTGGCATACTAATTAATTACTATCTTACACCTAAAATTATTTTCAGAAAATGAAAGGCGAGTTACTTCAGCACATACACTGCTCTGGGAGAATAAACGTCACGAGTGCACTGACCATCAGCTTCGTGGTTTGTTCTTCGTTGCTGTAAGATTACCAACTTCTGCAAACCATCAGTTCTTATGCTCTTACGAAAGAATCTGGCAATCGACATTTCTCAGTGGCTACGTTGCGTGAGACTCCTGCTTTAACGTTATTTCTGTAACGAAAGATTATGTATTTCCACACTGCTTTTTCCAACTGATGAGAAATTTAACCGCGCTTCAGAGGCTGAAGTTCCAATAGTTTCTCCATGGAGAAAACTGCATCTTAAATGTAGTATTTAATATTATGTATCTTGAGTGAATTCAAGGGTAAGAATTAATTCCATAAGAGATACAACGCCAGGGAAATGGGAAGCAATGAGGTTTGATCTGAAGAAGAGAATGGAAGCTCCAATTCTTTGGATCAAGACCCCTCCTTCGTCAGCATCAAGACGGCGTTCTTGAAAAGACTCATTACATTAATGCTCCAGAGGTGACAATGAAGGCCATCAATCCTTACCCATCAATCCTTATTAAGTAACATTTAGATATTGTTATTGATATTGTATCCTTTAGGATTTTGTCCTATAACTCTTGTCAAACTTTTTTTTCGGTAATAATTTGTAATAATTGTAATTGTAATAAAAGCATTTAGAATTAAATTATAATAAGTAATTTAGACCCACAATGGATTTCCAGCAAGCTGCTCGAAGGAGGGAACATAATGGGGGGTCGACTTCAATGATCTCCGCTATTTAAGGTAAACAACGGAGTTTAAGGTTCAGGGATTCACACACACACACACACACACACAGCAGAGATGC
Source organism: Cherax destructor (assembly GCA_009830355.1). Lineage (NCBI taxonomy): Eukaryota > Metazoa > Arthropoda > Malacostraca > Decapoda > Parastacidae > Cherax > Cherax destructor. The sequence goes on along the minus strand of WNWK01037093.1, from coordinate 5,102 downwards.
TGTGTGTGCCACTAACCGCTATATTCAACACATCCCTTGAAACTGGGCAGCTACCTGAGGTATGGAAGACGGCAAATGTAGTTCCCATTTTTAAGAAAGGAGGCAGAAAAGAGGCACTAACCTATAGACCAGTGTCACTTACGTGTATAGTGTGCAAAGTCATGGAGAAGATTATCAGGAGGAGAATGGTGGAGCAACTGGAATGGCACAAGATTATAAACGATAACCAGCACGGATTCACGGAAGGCAAATCCTGTGTCACAAACCTTCTTGAGTTCTATGACAAAATAACAGAAGTAAGACACGAGAGGGAGGGGTGGGTTGATTGCAGTTTCTTGGACTGCAGGAAGGCCTTCGACACAGTTCCTCATAAGAGATTAGTGCAGAAGTTAGAGGATCAGGCGGGTATAACAAAAAGGGCACTGCAATGGATCAGAGAATACCTGACAGGGAGGCAACAACGGGTCATGGTGCGTGATGAGGTATCACAGTGGGCGCCTGTGACGAGCGGGGTCCTACAGGGGTCAGTCCTAAAACCAGTGCTATTTTTGGTATATGTGAATGACATGACAGACGGGATAGACTCAAAAGTGTCTCTGTTCGCAGATGATGTGAAGTTAATGAGGCGAATTAAATCAGATGAGGATCAGGCAGGACTTCAAAGAGACCTGGACTTCTCGAATTTAACCCCGTAAAATGCAAAGTCATGAAGATCGGGGAAGGGCAAAGAAGACCAAAGACAGAGTATAGGCTAGGGGGCCAAAGACTGCAAACCTCGCTCAAAGAGAAAGATCTTGGGGTGAGTATAACACCAAGCACGTCTCCGGAAGCACACATCAATCAGATAACTGCTGCAGCATACGGGCGACTGGCAAACCTGAGAATAGCGTTCCGATACCTTATTAAGGAATCGTTCAAGACACTGTACACCGTGTATGCAGCGCCAGTTTGAAACCCGTACCTGGTCAAGCATGTCAAGAAATTAGAGAAAGCACAAAGGTTTGCGACAAGGTTAGCTCCAGAGCTAAGGGGAATGTCCTACGAAGAAAGGTTAAGGGAAATCGGCCTGACAACACTGGGGGACAGGAGGGTTAGGGGAGACATGATAACGACATCAAAAATACTGCGGGGAATAGACAAGGTGGATAGAGACAGGATGTTCCAGAGAGGGAACACAGAAACAAGGGGTCACAATTGGAAGTTGAAGACTCAGATGAGATGTAGTGGAGGCAGGAACCATACATAGCTTTAAGACGAGGTATGATAAAGCTCATGGAGCAGGGATAAAAGGGACCCAGTAGCGATCAGTGAAGAGGCGGGGCCAGGAGCTATGACTGGACCCCTGCAACCACAAATAGGTGAGGACACACACACACAAACACACACACACACCTGGTGGCCTGGTGGCTAAAGCTCCGCTTCACGCCGGGTTCAATTCCCGGCGTGGCCGAAACATTTCGAAGTGTTTCCTTACACACACACACATACAACAGGCCTAGTGTCTAATCGACATGTGCCTAGGACAAAATGGTAACTAACACACAAACACACACACACACACAAACACAAACACACACACACACACACACAAACACACACACACAACACACACACAAACACACACACACACACACACACACACAGGAGGCCAGGAGGAGGCCAGGAGAAGAACACGATGAGAACAACAGAGCGATGGTGGACACCCTGGCGGAGGTGGCAAGAAAGGCACACATGAGCAGAGCGAAGCTACTGGTCATGGGAGATTTCAACCACAGGAGATCGACTGGGAGAACCATGAACCACGTGGGGTCCAGAAACTTGGAGAGTCAAGATGATGGACGTGGTACTGGAAAACCTGATGCACCAACATGTCAGGGACACGACCAGAGAGAGAGGAGAAGATGAACCAGCAAGACTGGACCTTGTATTCACCCTGAACAGCTCAAATATTGAAGACATAACACACGAGAGCCCCCTGGGAGCCAGTGACCATATGGTGTTGAGCTTTGAGTACATTGTAGAGCTACAGGTGGAGAGGGAAAACAGTACTGATAGAGACAAACCAGACTTTAAAAGAGGAAACTACACGGGCATGAGGAATTTCCTGCAGGACGTTCAGTGGGAAGGGGAAATGGAAGGACTGACAATAAATGAAATGATGGAATACGTAGGGGCAAAGTGCAAGGAGACAGAGGAACGGTTTATACCCAGAGGCAAAGGATTAAATGGGAAGGCCAGAAAGAGCCCCTGGTTTACCCAAAGGTGCAGGGGGCAAAGACTCGTAGTATCAGAGAATGGAAGCGGTACAGAAGGCAAAGAACCCAGGTAAACAGAGAGATTAGTAGAAGAGCTAGAAACGAGTATGCACAAGTACGGAGGAGGCCCAGAAACAGTACGAAAATGACATAGCATCGAAAGTTAAGTCCGACCGAAACTGATGTACAGTCACATCAGAAGGAAGACAACAGTCAAGGACCAGGTGATAAGGCTGAGGAGAGAAGATGGGGAACTCACAAGTAATGATCAAGAGGTATGTGAGGAGCTCAACTTGAGGTTTAAGGAAGTATTCACAATGGAGGAAGGAAGGCAGCTGGGTAGACAGGACGGGGTTCGTCACCAACAAGGGATGTACCAAGTGCTAGAGGGCATACACACAACTGAGGAGAAGTGAAGCAGTTACTCAGTGACCTCGATACCTCAACGGCGATGGGTCCGGACAATATCTCCCGTGGGTTCTTCGGGAAGGAGCTGAGGTACTGAGTGTGCCACTTACCATAATATTCAACACATCCCTTGAAACTGGGCAGCTACCTGAGGTATGGAAGAAGGCCAACGTAGTCCCCATTTTTAAAAAAGGAGACAGAAAAGAGGCACTAAACTATAGACCGGTGTCACTTACATGTATAGTGTGCAAAGTCCTGGAGAAAATCATCAGGAAAAGAATGGTGGAACACCTCGAGCTGAACAGGATAATAAACACCAGACAGCACGGATTCCGGGAAGGCAAATCCTGTGTAACAAACCTCCTGGAGTTCTATGATAAAGTAACAGAGGTAAGGCAGGAGAGAGAAGGGTGGGTTGATTGCATTTTCCTGGACTGCAGGAAGGCCTTCGACACAGTTCCTCACATGAGATTAGTAAAGAAGTTGGAAGAACAAGCAGGTATGACAGGAAGGCACTGGAATGGATCAGGGAATACCTCAAAGGGAGACAGCAACGGGTCATGGTGCGTGGTGAGGTATCACAGTGGGCGCCTGTGACGAGCGGTGTACCGCAGGGGTCAGTCCTAGGACCAGTGTTATTCCTGGTATATGTAAATGACATGACGGACGGGATAGACTCAGAAGTGTCTCTATTCGCGGATGATGTGAAAATAATGAGGAGAATACATCGAAAGAGGACCAGGCAGGGCTGCAAACAGACCTGGACAAGCTCGACATCTGGTCTAGCAATTGGCTTCTCGAATTCAATCCTCCAAATGCAAAGTCATGAGGATCGGAGAAGGGCAAAGAAGACCGCTGACAGAGTACAAGCTAGGCGGACAAAGGCTACAAACCTCGGCAAGGAGAAAGACCTTGGAGTGAGTATAACGCCAAGCAGTCTCCGGAGGCACACATCAACCAGATAACTGCGGCAGCATATGGGCGACTGGCAAACCTAAGATTAGCGTTCCGTTACCTTAACAAGGAATCGTTCAAGACACTGTATACCGTGTACGTCAGGCCCATACTAGAATATGCAGCACCAGTCTGGAACCCACACCTGGTCAAGCACGTAAGGAAACTAGAGAAAGTGCAAAGGTTTGCGACAAGGTTAGTTCCACAACTCAGGGTCTGTCTTATGAAGAAAGGTTGAGGGACATAGGACTAACAACACTGGAGGAAAGAAGGGTCAGAGGAGACATGATAACGACATACAAAATACTGGGAGAATTGACAAGGTAGACAGTGACAGGATGTTCCAGAGAGGGAACACAGAAACAAGGGGACACAACTGGAAGCTGAAGACTCAGATGAGTCAAAGGGATGTTAGGAAGCATTTCTTCAGCCACAGAGTAGTCAGGAAGTGGAATAGTCTAGAGAAAGATATAGTGGAGGCAGGGACCATACATAGTTTTAAGACAAGGTATGATAAAGCTCATGGAGCAGGGAGAGCAGCCAGGAGCTGAGTCTCGACCCCTGCAACCACAATTAGGTGAGTACAATTAGGTGAGTACACACACACAAACACACACACACACAAACACACACACACACACACACAAACACACACACGATTTATAATAATAATAATACACACCTACACATACACACACCTAACACACACACCTACACACACACACTACTTACACACACCTACACACACACTTGGACTGTAAGAAGGCGTTTGACACAGTTCCACACAAGAGATTAGTGCAGAAGCTGGAGGACCAGGCAGGGTAACAGGGAAGGCACTACAATGGATCAGCGAATACCTGTCAGGAAGACATCAGCGAGTCATGGTACGTGGCGAGGTGTCAGAGTGGGCGCCGGTGACGAGTGGGGTTCCACAGGGCCAGTCCTAGGACCGGTGCTGTTTCTGGTATTTGTGAACGACATGACGGAAGGAATAGACCCGAAGTGTCCCTTTTGCAGATGATGTGAAGTTGATGAGAAGAATTCAATCGGACGAGGACCAGGCAGAACTACAAAGGGATTTGGACACCTTGCAAGCCTGGTCCAGCAATTGGGTTTCCCGGAGTTCAACCCACCAAGTGCAAAGTCATGAAGATTGGGGAAGGGAAAAGATCTTGGGGTGAGTATAACACCAGGCACATCTCCTGAGGCGCACATCAACCATATAACTGCTGCAGCATATGGGCGCCTAGCAAACCTAAGAACAGCATTCCGACATCTTAATAAAGAATCGTCCAGGACCCTGTACACTGTGACGTTAGGGCCCATACTGGAGTATGCAGCACCAGTTTGGAACCCACACCTAGCAAAGCACGTAAAGAAGCTAGAGAATGTGCAAAGGTTTGCAACAAGACTAGTCCGGAGCTAAGGAACATGTCCTACGAGGAGGGTTAAGGAAATCGACCTGACGACACTGGAGGAAGGAGA
>WNWK01037092.1:0-18712 GCA_009830355.1 Cherax destructor | reverse complement strand
CAGGCGCTCATATGCTGAAATTTTTCTGATTGATGTGGCCTCAGGAGATGTGATCGGTATTATAATCCCTCGACCCTTTTTCCCTTTTAGTGAGATTGTAGTCTTTGGCCCACTAGCCTGTACTCTGTCTGCGGTTTTCTTTGACCTTTCCAATTTGGGGGGTTTAAAATTTCCAAGAGGCAGTTGGGACCAGGCTTCAGCCCAGGCCCCTTTGACCCCTTGATCCTCATAAATTTAGTTCTCCTCATTAACCAAATCCAAAAAAGGGACATTTTGAATCTACCCCCTTCCGTCATGTCATTCACTTAAAAACAGCCCCGGCCCGGACGACCCTGTGGAAACCCGCTCAAAAAGGTGCCCACCGACACCTAGCCCCTCCATGACTAGTTGTTGCCTCTCTGTCAGGTTTTCTCTTATCCATTGCAGTGCCTTTCCTGTTATGTGTGCCTAACCTTAGTTTTTTGCAAAACCTTTTGTGAGGAACTTTTCGGAATCCTTCTTGCAATCCAAAAAAATGCAATCTACCCCCCCCTCCTCTTTTTTATTTCCCGTTACCAGTAGTATAAAAGGACTGACTGGAACACTGGTTTCAATGACCGATAATTGCCATAATTGTGTGAAAATTGGAAAATTTACATAGTGACTGAAAAAGTGGTTAAGTCAATGACTAAATTCCCATAATTGGTCACCTCAGGGGGATAGTAGGGGTTATTTGTGTGTTACTAAACAAAGGGGAGTTATATAATTAGTTCGAGACCAAACATTTGGGTCAATGACCGAGAGTTTAAAATTTTCCCCTGAGAAAGTATTTATAATAATGACGACCACCCATAGCTTCAGGTGTTTGGGTTGGAACACTGATTAGGTCAATGACTGAAAATTTCCCATAGGATATGGAGAACCAGTTCTGAGATCAAACACTACCTGGGCCAATGACCAGACCCATAATTTCGTAAGTAAGAATGTGGGGCCCGTCCATACTTCAGGTTCTGCCAGTATTCTAAAAAGGATATAATAATAATTTTTTTCTTGTTTTTTTGGGTAATACAAACAAATTTTTCTCAAGCCAAATTTAAATTATAATTCACAAAATTTAATTCATAACTTTTCAAAAACCAACTTTTTATTCAACAACTTTTCATTTCTATATTTTATTTTTAAAATATTCACACAATCCCTTTTATTTTCATTAAAAAATCCCAAATTAAGGGCTTTTTTTGAAAATTGGAAGACCCCCTTTTAATTGTCTTAGTTTTTTTGGAAATGGCTTAGTTTTTTTGGTTATATCTCATGTCTTAAATTTGTTGTGATCATGTTTGTGTATTAGTTTGGTCATGTTATAGTGTTCTTGTCATGGCTTATTTTGTGTTCATCTTTTAGTTTTTTGATTATGTCCTATATTTATGATTATCATGTTTTTGTCTTAGTTGGATGTGTATGCCTTATTTTTTGGTGTGTTTTGTCTCATGTCTTAAATTTATATATTTTTTTTTTGCCCTTCATGTCTTAGTTTTGATGATCATGTCATGTCTTAGTTGGATGTTTCATGTTATGTCTTAGTTGGTGGTTGTCTTATATTTTTTGGAAATGTCTTAGATTTTGGTTATGTGACTTGTCTTTAATTTGTTGTGATCATGTCGTATATTAATTGGGTATGTCTCATGTTTTAAATTTTGTTGTGATTATGTTTTAAAGTTTTGACTTTAAGTGATCATGTCATGACTTAATTAAAAGTGTATGTCTTAGTTTTGGTGTGTATGTATCATTTCTTAAATTTGTTGTGATTATGTCATGTATAAGTTTGGTGTGCATGTTATAGTGTTTATGCCATGGTATTTTTGTGCTTATATCTTATTTTTGTGTTCGCCCTTAGTTTTTTGATTGTCTTAGATTTTATGGATATCATGTCTGTCTTAGTTTTGGTGTGTATGTCTCATGCCCCTTAATTTTTTAGTTTGTTTTTTACATTACATGTCTTAGATTTTTGATGATCATGTCATGTCTTAGTTAGGTGTGTTCATGATATGTCTTAGTTGGTGGTTGTCTTAGATTTTTGTGTACATGATATTTTAGTTGGTGGTGATCGTGTGCTCATGTCATAAGTGTATGACTTATTTTTGTGTTTAAGTTGTAAAGGCTGGAGAATGAGTAATAAACTTTTATTATGTGTGTGTAGTTTGGTGGATGAGATGTAATTTTCAGTTAATGAAATGTGTAAGGGGATTGAGAATGTAATTTGGTGGATGCCAAATGTTATTTTGGTGGTGTTTAAATGTTACCCCAAAAACCCCACTTTAATGGATGTCGTTGGTTTTCCTGCAGGAAGGTAATGAGATTGAAGATTAAACTGCAAAAAAATTGACTGAGTGATGATATTGAAATGTTTATAAAAATGAGGGTGATCTGTGATCTTGGTTAAAGTGTTTTGAGAGAAATGTGTATAAAAATGTGTCTTGTCCTAAATGTTTTTAGATATTGGTTTGAAATCTTATAAAGTTGGGGAACGTGTTTTTGTGAGAATGTATATAAAAATAAGTGTGTTCTGTGAACTTAGTAAAAGTATTCATAGTTTAGTGATCTTGGCCTAAGGGATCTTAGTAATAGGGTTCTTGGTTAAAGTGTTTTGAGAGAATGTTGATACAAATGTGTGTTAGTTGATGTTGATCTTAGTTTCTGGTGATCTTAGTGGTTTTGAGAGATGAGTGATCATAGAATTTGGTAATCATCTTAGATTTTGGTAAACGTGATATGGTGTTGGTGAACATGATTTTGTATTCTGAGGAGATGTGATGGCAGTTAGGTCTCAGGTCTCCCTGGATGGGGTATGACCATTAAGTCTCAAGAATGTTAACTCAAATTCGCTCAGCAAAATAATGTGGGTTTTGTGTAATTTTAATGAAATAATAGGGATTTTGTGTAAATTTTAATGAATATATTTTAAAGAATGGGTTCAGTACACATATTTTATATCTAGACTTTAATTCTTTCTATGCCAGTGCTATGGTTGAATTGATGTGAGGGTGTGGTAGTGTTGGTTGAATAGTGTTGGTTGTGAGGTAGTAGAGAGCAGGTCATGGCCTCAGGCGCTCCCTTGGGATGATCTGACATTTTTAAATGGGATCGGAAATGTGCCACAGGCAACCCACAAAGGAGATGACTGGGTTAAGAGTGAAAAAAAATTGTGTATTAGTGCATTAAACACTTGAGAAAATTTTGTATTATTATCGAAAACGAGAAATATTGTGGGTTGAGATAAATGTGTGTGTGTACTCACCTAATTGTACTCACCTAATTGTGGTTGCAGGGGTCGAGACTCAGCTCCTGGCCCCGCCTCTTCGCTGTCCGCTACTGGGTCTCTGCTCTCCCTGCTCCATGAGCTTTATCATACCTCGTTTTAAAAACCCATGTATGGTTCCTGCCTCCACTATATCTTTCTCTAGACTATTCCACTTCCTGACTACTCTGTGGCTGAAGAAATGCTTCCTAACATCCCTTTGACTCATCTGAGTCTTCAGCTTCCAGTTGTGTCCCCTTGTTTCTGTGTTCCCTCTCTGGAACATCCTGTCCCTGTCTACCTTGTTGATTCCCGCAGTATTTTGTATGTCGTTATCATGTCTCCTCTGACCCTTCTTTCCTCCAGTGTTGTTAGTCCTATTTCCCTCAATCTTTCTTAGGACTACCCTGAGTTGTGGAACTAGTCTTGTTGCAAACCTTTGCACTTTCTCTAGTTTCTTTACGTGCTGACCAGGTGTGGGTTCCAGACTGGTGCTGCATATTCTAAGTATGGGCCTGACGTACACGGTGTACAGTGTGTGTGTGTGTGTGTGTGTGTGTGTGTGTGTGTGTGTGTGTGTTTTGTTTGTGTGTGTTAGTTTACCATTTTGTCCTAGGCACATGTCGATTGACACTAGGCCTGTTGTATATATTGTAGTTGTGTGTGTGTGTAAGGAAGACACTTTGAATGTTTCGGGCCCCGCCGGGTTGAACCCCTGGCCCTCCGTGCGTGAAGCAAGAGCGCCTAGACCATGCCATCGGTGTGTGTGTGTGTGTGTGTGTGTGTGTGTGTGTGGTTGGAGGTGTTGGCAACCCTCACCAAACATATGAATGATCTCATTTGACCAGCAGATGTCTAGATATAACTGTGATGTTAGGGAAATATCGATGGAAAAATAATTTTTTTATTTATTAATGAAAGAGAGGAAAATTATAATAATAATTGTGAATATTATTACTTGTAGTGTGTTGTTGAGGTATGTTGTTGAGGTTTTTAACAGGTATTGAGAAAATTGTGGGTTATGAGTTGTGAGTATAGCGCTCCCCCATGATTATAATAATCTCTCTATGTGTATTCAAGGAGGTGGTGTATGGAGAGGATTTTATTAAAATATTATCGAAATTGATTGGCATTTTAATGAAAATAAAGGTATTGTGTGAATATTTTAAAAAGAAAATATAGAAGTGAAAAGTAGTTGAATAAAACGTTGGTATTGTGAAAAGTAATGAATGAAATTGTGTGAATTTTAATTGAAATTGTGGCTTGAGAAAAATTTGTTTGTATTACCGAAAATTGAGAAAAAAATTGTGACCTGTTGATTTGAATGAATGGTTCAGAGAACCGACGAGTTGGTAAATTAGACACATATGCAACACTTGGGTATCTTTATTGAGGAAACGTTTCGCCACACAGTGGCTTCATCAGTCCATACAAAGGAGAATCGTGAAGAACATCTTGGTATCTTAATACAGGGATTTCTTCGCTTGCCTATTCCTTGGGCAGACTTACTTCCACATTGAACAAATGTGACACCTCCTCCCTACGCTGCACCTCTCCTGTCTCAGTATATAAGGTTCCTCTGCTCATATGCTGTTATTCTATTCAAGATTGATGGACTGACAACATCGTCTCAAGATTGGGGGCCCACAACCTCACACTCCTCCTGTTCTTCACGATTCTCCTTTGTATGGACTGATGAAGCCACTGTGTGGCGAAACGTTTCCTCAATAAAGATACCCAAGTGTTGCATATGTGTCTAATTTACCGACCTGTTGATTTGATGAACGGGAAAAGAGTGGGGGGTGAACCTCCAATACCTGGGAGCTGGAGGGTAAACCCTTTAAATACCTGGGAGCTGGGGGGTGAACCTCCAATCCTGGGAGCTGGAGGTGAACCTCCAATCCTGGGAGCTGGAGGTAAACCCCCAATCCTGGGAGCTGGAGGGTGAACCTCCAATACCTGGGAGCTGGGGGGTGAACCCCCAATACCTGGGAGTTGGGTGAACCCCCAAAACCTGGGAGCTGGAGGTTGTACAAAACGTGGCGCAATACTTAGTGTAGTGATACGTATGAGGTCGTCTGTGACGTCACACCCACCTGTGTTTGCCTATTAAGACCTGATGATGGACAGTGACGTGACGACTTGTCCCATAGGGGGCCCATAGTCTATGTCGAGGTCATTATTGACAGGGAAATAATTTCCCTGGCAGAAGGTGAACAGAGGTGCGCAGCCATTCAGTCTAACCACCAGAACTTGCACATCTTTATGTATGTAAATCAAAAGAAATACCAACATATAATTTGATTTTGATTTTCTTTATTTATATTTAAGTATATATACTATCCTCTCTTGAGAATACTGACAGACACCTGAAGCTATGGACGGGCCCCACATGCTTACCTACGGCAATTAGGGTCTAGGTCATTGGCCCAGGTAGTGTTTGATCTCAGAACTGATTACTCCACTATCCTATGGCAATTATCAGTCATTGACCTAATCAGTGTTCACAGACGGCCAAACACCGAAGCTATGGGTGGTCGTCATTATTATAAATATTTGGGAAATAAATGGAATAAAATACCAACACAATGATAAAACACATAAGAGTATAATGTGATCCTTTATTGACAACGTTTCGCCCACGCGTGCTTTATCGAAGTCACAGACAGATCTACCTGGATAAAGTTACATGAGTATTTATAGGATTTAGTCAGGTGGAGAATGCTGAGTCAGGTGGAGAATGCTGAGTCAGGTGGAGAATGCTGAGTCAGGTGGAGAATGCTGCATGTGACAATCTTCAGAGTAGGGTGATGGAGTCTTAAACCTTGGGTAGCTTTTAAAAGAGATTGGACAAGTATATGGGTAAACCTTCTGCAGTGTACCATTCTTGAGTTCTAGGTGGGATAGCGATGAAGAAATTTCTTGGCAATAGGTTCAGCTATGTTGTAGAAGCCGTTGTTCTGGTTGAAGTTGTTGGATATACAGATATGTGATGATTCCATTATTCTTCGGTATTGAGTGTTGTCTTCTCTGGCGATGAGTTTTTGCGTTTCTGTAGTGATTAAATGGTTGTGTGAATTTCGGTGTTGAACACAGGCATTTCTTGGTCGCCCAGATCTGCCTGCGTACTGGTGTTCGAAATACGTGTTTGGAGGTCTCTGGAAGTTTCGCCAACGTATAATTTGCTGCAGTCATTACAAGGGATTGTGTATCCCTGCAGTGGATTGAAGTTTTTCCTGTCTGTTACTGGTAATGTCCTTGATGGTGGAGGATGTGGAGGTGGATACTCGGAATGAGGTATTGGAAAAATGTTTGGCAATGGAGTTAGTGGGGAGGCCTATGTATCTCTTCTCAGCAGTGTCTTCTCTGGGTGTGTTGAAGATGTTTAATGCCCGTCAGAGTAATGTGATTGCCCTATAATCCTTCGATATGACTATCATTCCCCTTTGGAACTAAGACCACAACCCCAGTAAGCTGATCCTCGCTCATACAACCTGACGTTTTCATACCATTCAATAGAGCTACCAAAACCCCTCTCAACACTTCCCAATGAGTCACATAAATATCCCCGGAGATTCCGTCAATCCCTGGTGCCTTTCCCAAATGTTGTCCCTGCACCGCCTGCCAAACTTCTTCTTCAGTAATGTGCCTTCCATACATTCTCTTTGCTCAGTCCCTACCCTGCACCTATGCCCTCCAACACAATTGTTCGTGCTCCCCAATCACATTCCCCTCCCTCAACTTTCGTTTAAACCATTTATCTGCATAACAACTCATAGCTTCCGTAGTTTGTACTACCTGACCACACCTATACCCTCCAAATCCTCATCCACAGTCAATACCATGATCGTCATCCCTTTCTCCTCTTGAAATCTTCACAAAACCATTGCCGAGGGCTTATCCCCCCAAAAGGACGTCCTCCCTCCCCTCCCCGTACCCTAGTCGCATTAAAAATCTCATTTTGTAAATCCCGCAGTTGACCCTGTATGTCCGCAATATCACCCATGGTGTATCTCCCCCCCTTTATAACACTCCTGTAACTGATTTTCCCAAATAACGCTGTTTACCGTATTTCAACCTCGCTCCTCCCTACACAGCCTACTGTAAAAATCCTAATAGCCACCTTCGCTCTATCTGCCCACCACTCCCAACATTAACAATTCCTCTACCCCCTACAACATTTCCCACCAATCCTAAAAACCTCCTATGATCAAGTCCCTTCAACAAACCCATATTTAATTTCCAATAACCAGGAAATACGCGGACCGCCCAACCCATCCCAAAGTTACCAAAACACCCCTATGATCAGAGAACCCCACTTCCATGGGGTTACACTGCCGACCTGTATAGCGATGACAAGTATACCGATCCAGCCTCGCCGCATAACCTTTTCTGACAAAAGTATGCTCCATTTCCCCATCCACCACCTGGGACTACATCCTCCACCCCTACCCCCCCTAATACATCCCCAAAACCCCAACATACATCCTGCTCCCCAGGCTCAATGCCCCTTTCCCCCTAATCACACAATTCCAGTCACCCTAAATTATGGTAATCAAGGGAAGACCCCCAAAGCATAAACCAGATCCCTCCTAACAAAATCCTCTTTCACCCGACGGTTATTACTCGCGCATATACACCCCGATGAAGACACCTGAATGTCACCACACTCTCCATCCACCCTGACTATCCTGCCCCCCACCTCTTCCTATGCCTTCAAAGTAAAGGGGGCTGGTCTAAATACCCCTCCCGTCACCCCACCCTTTAAATGCTCAGAACTTTCCAGTATATAACGTATACCCATTCAATACCAGGTCCCTACCACACAGAAATTATGTTCCTGGAGTATACATACATCAACATTCAAACGTCTCAAAGTCACCTCTACCGCCGGAGGCTTCACGTTCATATTTAAACACCTGAATTCTGTAGCGGGGGCTTCTCTCTGTCCCCACGGGACCCGATACCCTGTAGTAGCAGTACCATTTTTCCCCCCGACTCACCCGCCCCCTTACCCCCACATGTCCCCATCAATCCTTCCTTGGCACCCTTCATTACCTCCACCCGGGCCCTTTTTTGCAACTCCGCTGGCCAGGGGGTGACATCATCGTCCCCTGCACCACTAGACCTCTTCGGGATGCACCCATAAACTCCATGTCCCCATCCCCAGATGCGTGATCCACCTCAACTTCCCTACAACCTTCAATGGGTGATCGGACACAGTGGACCTCTCAACACTGTCACCTGCCAAACCCTCTACCTCAGGCCCCATGCCAACCTCCGTTGCATCAGACCCTCTGACATAGGGCTATCCAACAGCCGCTGCAATCCCCACACTGGGGACCTGCAAACCCCAACCAACTCCACCTCCCCTGCAGACTCCACCAATACACCTTGGGATGTATCCTCGTCCACATCCCTCGATGCCTTTGGCAAACTCGAGACCTCCAATTCAGCCTCCTCAACAACCTCACTCCATTACTCTGACACTACGGTCGTATGAAACACCTCCTCTGATACAGGCATCTCCATGTCCTCCTCCACCATTGATCCCGTCTCCTCTTCTCGACGAGTCTCCTCACATTGATTAGAAGGACGGGGACCCCGGCGCTGGTCACACACAGCCGCTACATGCCCCGGGGCCCCACAGTTGCGGCACATCGTCTGTTGCCCAGGGTCGTACATATATCTGCCTCCGAAAACCTTCCATGATAACATACGACGGTATTTGCCATCTGAGGGTTATCTTTAGGGAATAAGATCCCCTGGCATGCCGGCATATATACCCTGGGCCCACCGGGCCCCTATTGGCTGCATGTATGGTTCCAAACTGGCCAAAAAACCCCCCTGATGTCCCCGGTCACCTCAAAAGGAATGTTTGTAAGCATATCCCCAAATGCATGTCGAAACATAACAAAGTCGAACCTCCAAGCCTGCATTGACCACAAGACACTTCTCTTGATATTTGTCAACAACATTCTCTATGCCCGGTGGTCATAAATTTAACGAAGATCCTCGCAGCTCCATTTAAGGAAATCCCGTATATATCTGCAGTAGAAATCCCGTAAACATCTCGTAGAATCAAGGGCAGGAGAACCTCCTCATTGTTGGGATATATAGCTCCTTTCAACAAGTCTACACAGACAGTGTTCACTCTGCGTCGATAGCCATCCACAATTGTGATGAAAACAAAGTTTCCCAGTTCATGCTAGGAACACACACAGCTCACCCGCACACCACCAAGGTTGGGGAGCGACTTGCCGCGATTTATTTCGTTTCAGTCAGTCTACTTGTTTCATAACCATTTCGCTAGTGACTGTTATTTTAAATAATTTATCATCTTCAGGGCCACTATAAAAATTAATTACTGAGATATTATTAGTGTCTTAATGTGTGAAAACCGAGAGAAAATAATTATTAAAAATAGAGCACATATCATTCTCCTTGTCAGTAAGATACCCAGAGTTATTTTAAAGGGGGACCTCTCTTATCTCTAACTTTTGTTCTATAAACCTGGAAAAAACTTTTGAGTTGGTTTTTGAATCCCAAGCAACTTTAATTTCATAGTCTCGTTTAGCTTTTCTTATCCCCTTTTTAACGTCCCTCTTAATGTCAGTATACTGATTTATAAGATGACCCTCACCTCTTCTTATGCGCCTATAAATTCTTTCTTCTGCCCCAAAGATATTTGAGCCTATTATTCATCCATCTTGGGTAATTTCTACTTGATCTAATTTCTTTATAAAGGATAAATGTTGTTTGGGCAGCTTGTATAGTGTTCAAAAAAATATCATATTGATAGCTTCGTTACCCCAGTCCACAGACGATAAGTGATCTCTAAGCCCTTTTAATCTGCTAAGCGAAAATCTGGGACCGTTACTGAGTTACCCCTACTATCATTCATCCATTCAATGTTAAAGGTAATTGATTTGTGGACGCTTGTGCCGACTTCCTCTGTAATTTCTAAATTAATAACAAAGGTTTCCTTGTTTGCAAGAACCAAGTCAAGTAGGGTATTTCCCTTGTAGGTTCTGTCACAAACTGCTTCAAAAACAATCCTGAACTACTTCTAAAAGTCGTTAGATTCTAAATTCCCTGTCAAGAAATTCCAATCAATCTCACTAAAGTTAAAGTCTCCTAGAATTACTACGCTATCGTGCCTTGTGGCATTCACCATTTCCTCCCAAAGTAGTCTCCCTTGTTCCCTATCTAAGTTTGGAGGACGGTATATCACGCCTAAAATAATTTTTTCACTCCCTCCGAAAATTCTATCCAGACAGACTCTGTATGTATTATTTCAGACTTTATACCCGTTTTTATGCAACAATTTAAATTATCACGAACATAGAGTGCCACCCCACCCCCTTCCCGATACTTCTGTCTACTTGGAACAATTTAAAACCCTGGATGTGACAGTCAGCAGGTATGTCCGTTTTTTCATAATAAACCACGTCTCAGTTTTTGCAAAAACATCAATATTACCCGCACTAGCAACTAATCTCAACTCGTCCATCTTATTCCTAGAACTACGACTATTGGTGTAATATACATTTAAAGACCCTCCTTTCTTTTTTGCCCTTCCTGCTTTTCTTTTTTTTTCCACTATACCTATTACTGTCCTTGTCATCTAGTGCCACTGGTTTTCCCAGTACCCAACTTATTCTGTATATTACTTTTCCCCCTAGAACTCATAATATTACAAAACCCGGGACTTCACTTTTTTCCCCCAAAAACCCATACCCCCTAACTATTTCTAGTTTAAACCCCTAACAGCTCCCCCCCTGCAGTTGCCAGTCCCCCCACCCCAGACCTGGATAAGTGAACCCCATCCCTGGCAACATGTCTTTTTCTGCCATTACTGTTACCTTGCCATAGAATTCCAGGGGGTTTTTTGTGAAACTTTTTTTTCCCGGGGAAACCGTGCGGGTTGTCGTGTATAATTTTGCTCCTTTCAAGGTGCCCCCGTCTCCTCCTGATAATCTTCTCCACGACTTTGCATACTATACATACAGCTTTCTTCCTCGCTCTTTTTCCCTTTTTCCTGAGTTCTGCTCCCCAGTTTACTTTTCCAGACTCATCGTTCAGTCCTGGTTTTCTATCGTACTCTCTGGCAACCCTTTTTTAGTTACCAAAAGAATGTAAAACCTATGTATTTTTGTGTGGTCATTCGTGATGTGTGTGTGTGTGTGTGTGTGTGTGTGTATGTACTCCCCTAGTATCACCTAGTTATGGTTAAAAGGGGCCCCAGTCATAGCTCCCCCCCGCATCTTCACTGCCCCTACTGGGTCACTCTCCCGCCCATGGGTTTTATCATACCTCTTCTTAAAGCTATGAATGTGTGTGTGTGTGTGTGTGTGTGTGTGTGTGGGGAGTGTTTGTGTGTGTGTGTGTGTGTGTGTGTTTTGTGTTTGTGTGTGTGGGGGGCGGGGGGAGGGAGGATGAGAGAGAGAGGGAGACAAATGGGGAGAGAGAAAGAGGAGGGGGGAGAAAGAGGGGGGAGGAGGGGGGGGGAAAAGGAAAAAAAGAGGGAGAGAAAAAGGGGGGGTAGAGAGAGAGAGAGAAAAGAGGAGCAGAGGAGGGAGTGAAAGGGAAGAGTGAGGGGGGAGAAAAAAAGGGGAGGGGGGGGGAGAGTGAGGGGGCCCAAGGAGGGGTCTTTTGGGGGTGGGTTTGAGTGTGTGAAAAGTAGAGGGTTTGGAGTGTGTGTTGGGGTGTGTGAGTGTGTAATTTTTTGCGTGTTACAAGTGCTGCAGTGCTTCTCTGACCTGACACTTCCCAGTAGTGTCAGGTGGTGTGGTGCCTCTGAGCTAATTTCATTCTCCCCTGTTTGATGTACTACCCCAACGAGTATTTTGTAACCACGGAAGAGTGGTTTTGATAAATAACAACACTGCAACTAGCCAAGGACTCATAGAGTTGAAGAACAACCTGAGGACTTCTATTATTTATACTTCTTGATAAAAAGCATAAATAATATTATTTGCTTTTTTGCGAACACTTATGCACTGCTGTCTTGGTTTTAAATCCTTTTCGCAATCAGTAATATTATGATCTACATTATTTAGATTATTGGGGGCATGGATATTTTCCTGTCCAACATTTAGAACTTTCTTTTGTCTATAAAAAATTTCCATCTGTCATTTCCCCGACCACTGCATCAGTCTATTCAAATCATCCTGGAGTGCTCTAATGTCCTCATTAGAATGAACTGGCCCCTTTTTTGGTGTCATCAGCAAACTTGCTTATTTTGCCATCTAATCCCTCATCTATGTCGTGTATGTAAAGTGAACAACAAAACGCCCAGCACTGGCCTTGTGGAACACAGCTTGTGACGAGCCCCCCCTGTGATTTCTCCCCTTTATGCAAACCCTCTGTCCTTTTGTCAACCATGCCTCTACCCAGGAAAAAAATTCTCCTATTCCGTGTGCCTTAAGTTTCCCAATAGCTTTCAAATCCCTTTTACACAATATCATATTCATTACCATGATCTACCTCCTCAAATACCTTAGTAAAAAAAAAAAATTTGTAAGGCAAGGAAAGCCCTGTTGCAAAACCGCGCTGAGATTCGTTGATCAATTTATGCTTTTTTTGATGGCTGGTTTCCTCGGCAATTATTGATTCCCCAAAAAATTTTCCCCTTATGGAGGTTGGAAATTTGGGCTATAGTTCGAAAGCTAAAAACCTGTCACCTGCTTTGAAAAAAGGTATCACTTAGTCATTTTTCCCCTTATCGGCACTATGCCAGTTTGTAGTATATGTTGAAAAAACTGGCCAAAAGGGTTTTTAAAACTCCTCTTTACATTTCTTTAGAACCCTTGCGTACAGTTCATCAGGGCCTTGGGATTTGTTAGGTTTTAATTTATCTATTTGTCTAAGGACTACGTCACTTGTGACCTTAATCGTGCATAGTTTATTATCTCCCGTTCTACATGATTCATTATTTCTGGAATATCCCTTAATTCTTCCTTTTAAAAAAGGGGAAAGGAAATAAGTGTTAAAAATTTTTAAAATATCCTTATTACTGTCAGTGAGCTTGACCCCAGTAACTTTTGAGTGGGCCTATCTTGTCTCTATTCTTTCTTCTGTATACCTGAAAGAATCCTTTTTGGGTTAGTCTTCAATTCCCTTGCAACTTTAAACCTCATAATCTCTCTTTGCTTTTCTTATTCCCCTTTTTTTTTTCTTTTTAACTGAAAAAATTGATTTCTTAACTTTTCCCCCCTCCTCTTTTTTTCTCCTATTTTGCCTCTCTTTTTACCAATGAGATGTTTTAATCTATTGTTTATCCATTTAGGATAATTTTTGTTTGATTTTATTTCCTTATTTTGGGAAAACAAATTGTCTGAGCAGTAGAACTATGCTCTGGGGGAAACTCATATCGGCAACCATCACCCCCCTACCTGACCCATTGTCAGGTCATTTTCCCGTTCAGCCCACCCAGGTAATTTCTCAGTCCTATGAAATCAGCCAAGGGAGAAGTCAGGGACAGGACTTGATTGCCATTTTGGGGGGAATTTCATGATATTTAAAACTGAGTGATTTGTGATCACTTTCCCCCAAACTCATCATTAACCTAAGATTTTTTAAATTTGTGATTGCTTGGGGAAGAACCAAGTCAAACATTTTATTTCCTCTAGTTGGTTCTGTCACAAAATGTTTTAAAAAACAATCCCGAATCGTATCAAGAAAGTTGTTTTTACTCTAAATTTCCTGTCAAATTGCTCCAGTCAATTTGTCTTAAGTTAAAAACCCCCCCGGGACAACATTTTTGTATGTAATGCCCTTTCAATTTTATCCCTAGAAGTTTCTGCCCCCCTATCAAGGTTTGGGGGCCTGTAAATCACACCCAAACTTTGTTTTTCATGGCCCCCAAAACTGTAACCAAACAGATTCCCGTGGCTGATCTTCTAATTTTTTTATATTGTCTAACGCAACAATTTCAAGTCTCTGACATACATCGCTTCTCCCCCCACCCTTCCTGTTGACCCCATCAGTGTGGAATAATTTATAGCCTTTTATGTGGCATTCAGAAAAGGCATTTCTGTATCTTTCAGATTGAGCCAGGTCTCTGTTATGAAAAACTATGCTTCCCGCACTTGCAATTAATCTTAGCTCATGTATCTTATTTTTTTAACTCCTGCTATTAGTATAGAAAACCCTTGGCAAGTGTAGGAGATGGCAAAACTATGGGATTGGATCCGAGGCTGGGATGTTGTTTTTAAATTTATCATTTACTTTGGGTCATGCAGCGTGTTTGTGCATTTCGATTTTTTGATAGTCTCGTTGAATTTTGCCACTTGAAAAGGCTTATTGACGTCTTTTTCCCTGCCGTGACACATCAAGATGAATTGCCAAAAGCTTGGTGTCTTTTGGAGGAAACCAAAGGGGGGGAACATGGACTAGGCTGCGACTCTGAAGTTAGATCCAGGTGAACCCTGAATGTGAATAAATACTTGTGTCGCACTTGCATGTCATTATTATCAAAACGCTTCGGCAACACAACGGGTTTTTTTCAGTGTAATCAAAAGGGGGCGACATTTAAAGGGGAAACTTTGGAAGAAGTTTGCAAGTAAGTTTGAGGAGTTCCATCCACCAGTTTTAAAAAAACTCATGTTGGGGTGTTCAGTCTCTGTTGATTGTCACTGTAAGGCATAGGTAGGTATAATGTTTGTCGGGGAAACCCAGGACAAGTATTTCCTGAGGGGGGTCTTAGTCATATGATGACCCAAAGCTGGGCGTTTGGTCATCTGATCGGAGGACTTCCCCACCAGTCCACCTCTTTAAAAATAATGGTTATGGTTATAACCATTAAATTAAAAAGTAAGACAGAGACAAGAGGAATGTGACTTATATACTGATCCCAGAGGAAAGATGTGGCAGTGGAGACGTCATTACAAGAGGGGGGGCACTCTTGTGGAAGAAGGAAAATTTGGGTTTTTGCAGATTCTAGTTTTTTTTTAAACTGCCCGTCTCTCATTAAGGTAAAAATTTAAATGAGCTGGGGACTAGCATAAGGGGGAAAAAAATTCACTTTATTTATTAAGTTATTTTCATGTCAGCGTGACTGTGGTGTTGGTTATTTGTGTGTTTTTAAACATTATTTTCAGAGGAATGCAGATGCCAGCCCCCTCCCAGCCCTCTCCTCACTACCTTCTTATTTGTTGAGTTAAGAATATAATGGAAGTCACTTGACTACCTGGCTCTCTGACAAACTTAGTATTCATTCATCTGTAGTTTCTTGTGTTTTTCTTTTTTTTTTACAAATGTTACTTGTCTTGAATTTGTGGAACTTTGGGTTTTTCACCCAATTTTTTCCCTTTAAACCCTCTTTAAAAACCTCAACGTATCCTGTGATGAGCTGCTTTTTCCATGATTGTAACTGTTGTCAAATTCTCCCCATCACGGGTGTTTTTGGGGGGGCCAGTAAAAATCTCAAAGGACTGAACGATCTGCATCAACTTTGGGAAAATGTCTGTGAACTGGGTTTCCCGTTCCCTTTATCTGGTCTTACGTGAGAGTGCCATCCTGGGAGCGCTGCTTCTGTCTATTCCCTTTCTTACATCTGACACTGCGGTTTACCCCCTCTCATTAACGGTTTACATAGGGCAGTACCTGTGTTCTGCCACACCCGCTTTTTCACTCGTGCTCCTCTTTTGGCTCGGGCCTCATGAAGTGACCAAATCTTATATTTTTTGTGGCGATTTTACTTACATCACTATGTATGATAAACTATGTAACTGTATTTGTGTATACCTGAATAAACTTATTAACTTAATTAAAATTGTAACAGAGTGGATCAGAGGCAGACTACGGTATCCCTGCTTTCCTTTCCTCTTGCAGGGAGAACCTTTTATTGTTTTGTTCTTTCCTTTGTTTCATTTTTTTTTTTATACTTTCTTTTATTTTGATTCATTTAGGTAACGATTAATGTTTTGTAGTATATATTTTTAATAAATTCTATTGATTAAACCTTTTTTTTTTATTATATTTTCAATTTTTCGTTTTTAAAAATGGAAAAGCTGCCTCCCAAATTTTGGGGCATTTCATTCACATCCCCCTGTGTGAAAAGTAATCAAACTTGGAGTGTAAGGTCAGTTTTCAACATATAAAATGTGTCTGCACTGAACGTTGGGATTTCGGGAAAACCGGGGAAAAGTGAGCGCACTTGGGCATTGTAAGTGGGAAAGTGTATTTATTCTGACTGCACTCTGAAATAAATAAATATAATAAAATAGTATCTATGATTAATTGTATAAACTTTGGGGAAAAAAAGTTATTAACACGAACACTAAAGTGTTTTCTGACACTTTCTCTTTAAGAAAAAAATGGTAGTTTGCCTCGGAGGCATAATGAGTAGGCTGGGAATAAAATGTTGCATAAAAAAAGATAGTGTCTTAAGGGGATATTTCCTTTGCAAAACATCTGTATTAACTGATGAATTAGTTGCAAAGGAATTACAAAGTATATATTAAGTCGTCGATGGTAGAATATCCTCTACAAATACCAAACTTTTGAGGAAAGAAAATTTAGTGTTTCCGGGTTTTTACACAAGGCGTTTGTTGACTATGTACTGAAGCATTCTACTGAAGGAAAACGGGGGTCTTTCTTCTGTTTGTTGTTTTTGGCAGGTTGAACACCCCTCTTTGGAAGTACTGTTGATAAATTGTGTTGCGTACACTGCGTATTGTCTCTAGATCACTCAACACACTTTAGACTGACCCGAAAACAGTACACGTAGACTGATTTCAACATCGCTCGACTCCTCCATCACTCGTAAACATTCATTCTTAATGTCCGCGGTTAATGGCGTACCACGATAGAAGAATTACTGACGATATCCCACTGTCTTGAAGAATCTCATGACAGGAGTCTTGCAAGACATCTCATACAGATGAGTCTTCCAAGACATTCATGACAGCTGAGTTTTCCCAAGACATCTATGATAGATAGTCTTCCAAGACATCTCATGACAGCTGGTCTTGCAAGACACTTAAGCTGAGTCTTGCAAAAATCTCATGACAGATGAGTTTTCCCAAGACATCTCATGACAGCGGGAGTTTTCCCAAGACATCTCATGATAGATGAGTCTTGCAAGACATCTCATGACAGCTGAGTCTTCCAAGACATCTCATGACAGATGAGTTTTCCCAAGACATCTCATACAGCTGGTTTTCCCAAGACATCTCATGATAGAGAGTCTTCAAGACATCTCATGACAGCTGAGTCTTGCAAGACATCTCATGACAGCTGAGTCTTCCAAGACATCTCATGACAGCTGAGTCTTCCAAGACATCTCATGACAGCTGAGTCTAGATAAAGTCGTAAACAGTGAATCAAATTCGGTTTCTTTTTGGATTCTTTTTTGAGTTTTCAAAATTTTGAATTATTCAGAGAAGACATCGTCCTGTATTTGCTTCACTCAGTATTTGATGGGTTCAAGAAACTCGTAATTCGTACTCTTCTCATTAATGAATTTAAAGACAAGAGATGTAACACTCAAAAGTTTGTCCATAAAAAGAATTTCTAGTTCCATCAATAAACTGTTTAAGTAGTTTATGTCTGACGTGTTCAAGCACTAGCTTATTCTGTTCTGTATGTTAGGAAACGCTAGCTCTTTGTAGTTAGGCTACTATGTTCTGCAGTCCTCTGATATGCACACTAGATGGCAATTCATCCATCACGATAGATGGCAATTCATCCATCACGATAGATGGCAATTCATCCATCACGATAGATGGCAATTCATCCATCACGATAGATGGCAATTCATCCATCACGATAGATGGCAATTCATCCATCACGATAGCTTCTAACGCTTGTTCCCATGATGAATAGGTAAATTTGGCTAGGTCATATGTCTGCTAACCAGAACTTTGAAAAACTCATGTCAAATGTATTTGGAATGAGTCTTCTTCCAGCTTCTAAAATATTGTCTTTATGAGAGATTTTGGTGAACATTGGTCAAAGAGAGAACGACAGCTGTCTTTGTGATTTATTAAAGAACTCAATCTGGGCAATTAAGTACTGTGGGCGTCGACTTGTTATCAAAACGTAATAATACTTGGTCCTTCTACACAACACAATCGGCTCCGTTTTCTGTTGGAACTACTTGACCATCAGTACAGAGAGCAGTTTGGTGAATTCCTTTGCACTTAAAGCACTTCTGTTGTGTGCTTCCCTCCTCTAGGTAACCTAAACACTTACTGCAACATTTCAGTTGTTGAGCAGGTTTCTTACAATGCTCGACTCTCGAGTAATGTTTGCAACACTGTGCTGTGTACGTAAGAAACCTTGGGAGTACGTTACGTGGGCGTGACACCAGCTGCACTGTTACTTTTATTTACAATTTGGTAAGTGCCTATATTGACGTTCTCGTCTAATAAGACTAATCTTCTTATTCTGAGGTGAGGGTTTTGGGTTTTCCCACAGAAAGAGATGCAG
>WNWK01037091.1:0-18712 GCA_009830355.1 Cherax destructor | reverse complement strand
TATTATATTCCTCTCAACCATGGACTTGCTTGATACAACCTTCTCAGCATTTTGAAAATCAATTGGATGGTTAAAATCTCTCACATGAATAAATAGAGCATTAGAATCTTGTCCAGTTCTAATGCTATATTTATGTTGTTTTAATCTTAGTTCAAGACTTTTACCAGTTTGACCATAATAAACTTTATCGCATATTTTACAGGGAATCTTATAGACACATCCGTCAGCATTTCGGGGGGAATTTTTTATCAAAAGTCTTTTTACTGTATCAAGATTTTTTTTAGGGCTTTAAACTAGAAATAGTTAGTGGTATGGGTTTTGGGGGAAAAACAGAGAAGTCCCAGTGTAGTAATATTATAAGTTGTAGGAGAACTAGTAATAGGCAGAATAAGGTGGATAGTGGAAAGCTAGTGACACTAGATGACAAGGACAGTAATAGGTATAATGGAAAAACAGAGATGAGCAGGAAGGGTAAAGAGAAAGGAGGGTCTCTAAATATATATTACACCAATAGTCGTAGTGCTAGGAATAAGATGGACGAGTTGAGATTAGTTGCAAGTACGGGTAATATTGATGTTTTTGCAATAACTGAGACATGGTTTAATATGAAAAATCGGGACTTGCCTGCCGAATGTCACATTCAGGGTTTTAAATTGTTCCAAGTAGACAGAAGTATCGGGAAAGGGGGTGGGGTGGCACTCTATGTCCGTGATCATTTAAATTGTTGCATTAGGCCTTCGATAGAGTATTGTAAGGCCTTCGATAGAGTACCTCATAAGAGACTCTTAAGAAAGGTGGCAGCTCATGGTATAGGAGGTAAAGTTCTAGCATGGATAGAGGCATGGCTTACCAATAGAAAGCAGAGAGTTTCCATTAATGGGGTCAAATCTGAATGGGGATTTGTCACCAGTGGCGTTCCACAAGGATCAGTTTTGGGCCCATTGTTGTTCATAATTTACATAAATGACCTTGATGAAGGAATTGCAAGTGACATGAGTAAATTTGCTGATGATACAAAAATAGGCCGTATAATTCATTCTGAGGAGGATACCAATGAACTCCAGGAGGATTTGGATAAATTAATGTCTTGGTCTGAAAAGTGGCAGATGAAGTTCAATGTGGATAAGTGTAAGGTGCTAGTCGTTGGTAATGAAAATATCCCTCGAATTTATAAACTAGGTGAAGTTGAGCTTGATCATACAGAATGTGAAAAAGACTTGGGAGTCATGGTAAGCAGAAATCTAAAGCCAAGACAACAGTGCCTAAGTGTGCGCAATAAGGCTAACAGATTACTAGGATTTATTTCAAGAAGTATAAGCAACAGAAGTCCAAAAGTTATTTACAACTCTATACATCACTAGTGAGACCTCATTTGGATTATGCAGCTCAGTTTTGGTCTCCTTACTACAGGATGGATATAGATTCATTGGAGAACATACAAAGAAGAATGACTAAAATGATTTACAGTATAAGAAATCTCCCGTATGAAGATAGACTTAGAGCATTGAATCTCCACTCTCTGGAGAGACGTAGAATGAGGGAGATATCAACGAGGTGTACAAGTGGATGATGGGCATAAACAAAGGAGATATTAATAAAATACTGAGGATATCGAACCAAGTAAGAACCAGAAATAACGGATTTAAATTGGATAAATTTAGATTTAGAAAGGACATAGGCAAGTACTGGTTTTCGAACAGAGTTGTAGATGCGTGGAACAATCTTCCGAGTAGGGTGATAGAGGCTAGGACCTTGGGTGGCTTTAAAAAGAGATTGGACAAATATATGAGTGGGAGGGGCTGGGTTTGATTAGTGTCGTGAGTACAGGAGTAAATTCTTAGGTAGTGGTGGTTTTGATAAGGACCTGCCTTGTATGGGCCAGTAGGCCTTCTGCAGTGTTCCTCCATTCTTATGTTCTTATGTTCTTATAAAAACAGCTATAAAGTCTGAAATAACACATACAGAGTCTGTCTGGATAGAATTTTCAGAGGGGTGTGAAAAATTTATTTTAGGCGTGATATACCGTCCTCCAAACTTCGATAGGGAAAAAGGGAGACTACTTTGGGAGGAAATTGTTAAGGCCACAAGACACGATAACGTAGTAATTCTAGGGGACTTTAACTTTAGTCAGATTGATTGGAATTTCATGACAGGGAATTTAGAATCTAACGACTTTTAGAAGTAGTTCAGGATTGCTTTTGAAGCAGTTTGTAACAGAACCTACAAGGGAAATAACCTACTTGACTTGGTTCTGGCAAGCAAGGAAACCCTTGTTAATAATTTAGAAATTACAGAGGAACTCGGCTCAAGCGACCACAAGTCAATTACCTTTAGCATTGAATGGATGTATGATAGTAGGGATAATTCAGTAATGGTCCCAGATTTTCGCTTAGCAGATTATAATGGACTTAGAGAACACTTATCAACTGTGGACTGGGGTGAAGAAGAGAGGTATCAATATGACA
Source organism: Cherax destructor (assembly GCA_009830355.1). Lineage (NCBI taxonomy): Eukaryota > Metazoa > Arthropoda > Malacostraca > Decapoda > Parastacidae > Cherax > Cherax destructor. Next base: position 16,247 of record WNWK01037091.1, on the reverse strand, counting down.
GTTTTCTTAACACTATACAGGCTGCCCAAAGAACATTTATCCCGTATAAAGAAATTAGATCAAGTAGAAATGACCCAAAATGGATGAATAATAGGCTCAAATATCTTTTAGGGCAGAAGAAAGGAATTTATAGGCGCATAAAAGAGGTGAGGGTCATCTTATAAATCAGTATACTGACATTAAGAGGGACGTTAAAAAGGGAATAAGAAAAGCTAAACGGGACTATGAAATTAAAGTTGCTAGGATTCAAAAACCAACCCAAAAAGTTTTTCCAGGTTTATAGAACAAAAGTTAGGATAAGATAGGTCCCCTTAAAAATAACTTTGGGCATCTTACTGACAAGGAGAATGATATGTGCTCTATTTTTAATAATTATTTTCTCTCGGTTTTCACACAGGAAGACATTAATAATATCCCAGTAATTAATTTTACAGAGGCCCAGAAGAAGATAAATTATGTAATATCACAGTCACTAGCGAAATGATTATGAAACAGCTGGACCGACTGAAACAAAATAAATCGCCGGGTCCTGATGAGCTTTTTGCAAGGGTTCTTAAAGAATGCAAAATGGAACTCTGTGAACCAATATCTAACATTTTTAATTTATCTCTTCAAACAGGTGTAGTGTCTGATATGTGGAAGATGGCTAATGTAATTCCTATTTTTAAAGCAGGGGACAAGTCACTACCGTCAAACTACCGCCCAATAAGCCTGACCTCAATTGTAGGCAAATTACTAGAGTCAATTATAGCTGATATTATTAGAAGCCATCTAGATAACCATAATTTGATTAATGATACCAGCATGGATTCACGAGGGGCCGTTCCTGCCTATCTAATTTATTAACCTTCTTCAGTAAAGCTTTTGAGGCTGTTGATCACGATAAAGAATTCGATATTGTTTATTTAGACTTTAGTAAGGCTTTTGATAGAGTACCACACCAGAGACTGTTAAAGAAAGTGGCAGCTCATGGCATTGGGGAAAAGTGCTGTCATGGATCGAGTCATGGCTCACCAATAGGAAGCAGAGAGTGTGCATAAATGGGATTAAATCCGAATGGGGACTTGTAACAAGTGGTGTTCCACAGGGATCAGTCTTAGGCCCATTGTTATTTATAATATATATCAATGACCTTGATGAGGGAATTACTAGTGATATGAGCAAATTCGCCGACGACACGAAGATAGGTAGGATAATTGATTCAAACATAGATGTCATAGAACTTCAGGAAGATTTAGACAAACTTAATTCGTGGTCAGAAAAGGGGCAGATGCAGTTCAATGTAGATAAATGCAAGGTTCTGAAGCTCTGGAGTGTCCATAACCCAAGCACTTATAAGTTAAATAACGTAGAACTTAGCCATACAGATTGCGAGAAACTGAAGCAAAATAAGTCCCCGGGACCCGACGAGTTGTTTTCCAGGGTACTTAAAGAATGCAAAATGGAACTTAGTCAGCCATTAACGAATGTGTTTAATACGTCCATCCTAACTGGTGTTGTGCCAGAGATGTGGAAGATAGCTAATGTAGTTCCTATATTCAAATCAGGGGATAAGTCCATTCCATCAAATTACCGTCCAATAAGCCTCACGTCTATAGTAGGCAAATTATTAGAATCAATTATAGCTGATATTATCAGAAGTCACCTTGAAGAACATAATTTGATTAATGAATCTCAGCATGGGTTTACGAGAGGTCGTTCCTGCCTGACAAATTTACTGACGTTTTCAATAAAACATTTGAGGCAGTAGACAGTGATAAAGAATATGATATAGTTTACTTGGATTTCAGTAAGGCCTTCGATAGAGTACCTCACAAGAGACTCTTAAGAAAGGTGGCAGCTCATGGTATAGGAGGTAAAGTTCTAGCATGGATAGAGGCATGGCTTACCAATAGAAAGCAGAGAGTTTCCATTAATGGGGTCAAATCTGAATGGGGATTTGTCACTAGTGGCGTTCCACAAGGATCAGTTTTTGGGGCCCATTGTTGTTCATAATTTACATTAATGACCTTGATGAAGGAATTGCAAGTGACATGAGTAAATTTGCTGATGATACAAAAATAGGCCGTATAATTCATTCTGAGGAGGATAACAGTGAACTCCAGGAGGATTTGGATAAATTAATGTCTTGGTCTGAAAAGTGGCAGATGAAGTTCAATGTGGACAAGTGTAAGGTGCTTGTCGTTGGTAATGAAAATATCCCTCGAATTTATAAACTAGGTGAAGTTGAGCTTGATCATACAGAATGTGAAAAAGACTTGGAGTCATGGTAAGCAGAAATCTAAAGCCAAGACAACAGTGCCTAAGTGTGCGCAATAAGGCTAACAGATTACTAGGATTTACTTCAAGAAGTATAAGCAACAGAAGTCCAAAAGTTATTTTAAGAACATAAGAACATAAGAATGGAGGAACACTGCAGAAGGCCTACTGGCCCATACAAGGCAGGTCCTTATCAAAACCACCACTACCTAAGAATTTACTCCTGTACTCACGACACTAATCAAACCCAGCCTCTCCCACTCATATATTTGTCCAATCTCTTTTTAAAGCCACCCAAGGTCCTAGCCTCTATCACCCTAATCGGAAGATTGTTCCACGCATCTACAACTCTGTTCGAAAACCAGTACTTGCCTATGTCCTTTCTAATCTAAATTTATCCAATTTAAATCCGTTATTTCTCGTTCTTACTTGGTTCGATATCCTCAGTATTTTATTAATATCTCCTTTGTTTATGCCCATCATCCACTTGTACACCTCGATGATATCTCCCCTCATTCTACGTCTCTCCAGAGAGTGGAGATTCAATGCTCTAAGTCTATCTTCATACGGGAGATTTCTTATACTGTAAATCATTTTAGTCATTCTTCTTTGTATGTTCTCCAATGAATCTATATCCATCCTGTAGTAAGGAGACCAAAACTGAGCTGCATAATCCAAATGAGGTCTCACTAGTGATGTATAGAGCTGTAAAATAACTTTTGGACTTCTGTTGCTTATACTTCTTGAAATAAATCCTAGTAATCTGTTAGCCTTATTGCGCACACTTGCACACACAGCTCTATACATCACTAGTGAGACCTCATTTGGATTATGCAGCTCAGTTTTGGTCTCCTTACTACAGGATGGATATAGATTCATTGGAGAACATACAAAGAAGAATGACTAAAATGATTTACAGTATAAGAAATCTCCCGTATGAAGATAGACTTAGAGCGTTGAATCTCCACTCTCTGGAGAGACGTAGAATGAGGAGATATCATCGAGGTGTACAAGTGGATGATGGGCATAAACAAAGGAGATATTAATAAAATACTGAGGATATCGAACCAAGTAAGAACGAGAAATAACGGATTTAAATTGGATAAATTTAGATTTAGAAAGGACATAGGCAAGTACTGGTTTTCGAACAGAGTTGTAGATGCGTGGAACAATCTTCCGAGTACTGTGATAGAGGCTAGGACCTTGGGTGGCTTTAAAAAGAGATTGGACAAATATATGAGTGGGAGGGGCTGGGTTTGATTTGTGTCGTGAGTACGGGAATAAATTTTTAGGTAGTGGTGGTTTTGATAAGGACCTGCCTTGTATGGGCCAGTAGGCCTTCTGCAGTGTTCCTCCATTCTTATGTTCTTATGTTCTTATGTAAGCAGCAACCTTAAACCAAGACAGCAATGCCTAAGCGTACGTAATAAGGCAAATAGATTACTGGGATTTATATCAAGAAGTGTTAGCAACAGAAGTCCAGAGGTTATATTACAGCTTTATACATCATTAGTAAGGCCTCACCTAGATTACGCAGCTCAGTTCTGGTCTCCATATTACAGAATGGACATAAATTCGTTAGAAAACATTCAGCGTAGAATGACTAAATTAATACATAGCATTAGAAATCTTCCTTACGAAGAAAGATTGAAGACCCTAAAATTACATTCACTTGTAAGACGTAGAATGAGGGGAGACATGATCGAGGTATACAAGTGGAAAATGGGTATTAACAAAGGGGATATAAATAAGGTCTTGAGGATATCTCTCCAAGAGAGAACCCGCAATAATGGATTCAAGTTAGATAAGTTTAGATTTAGAAAGGATATAGGAAAGTATTGGTTTGGAAATAGGGTAGTTGATGAGTGGAACAGTCTGCCTAGTAGGGTTATTGAAGCTAGGACCTTGGGTAGTTTCAAATTTAGGTTGGATAAATTCATGAGTGAGAGGGGTTGGATTTGAGTGGGACTCGCGCATGAGTGGGTAGAATTGTCAAAGCTTATTTCTTGGGTAGCATTGAAAATTGGGTTGAGCAAATATTCTGTTAGTGGGACGGATTGTGAAGGACCTGCCTAGTATGGGCCAACAGGCCTGCTGCAGTGTTCCTCCTTTCTTATGTTCTTATGTTCTTAAATACAACTTTGATATTAAAATTCTTAAGAAAAGAAGGCATATCAACCAAGTTTTCATGGTAAGGGAGAACCAACATATTTTTGGTTGAATAAGGTTGGTTGTCCCTTTTTGGATTGTAAAAAGTATTCCTAGCTATTTTAAAAGATTTATCAATTATGTTTCTTGGGTATTTTAAATCATTAGCTATTTCATAAATTTTAGAGATTTCTTCATCTATGATACAGTAAAAAGACTTTTGATAAAAAATTCCCCCCGAAATGCTGACGGATAAAGAACATAAGAACATAAGAAAGGAGGAACACTGCAGCAGGCCTGTTGGCCCATACTAGGCAGGTCCTTCACAATCCATCCCACTAACAGAATAATTGCCCAACCTAATTTTCAATTCTACCCAAGAAATAAGCTTTGAAGATTCTATTAACTCAAGTGCGAGTCCCACTCAAATCCAACCCCTCTCACTCATGAATTTATCCAACCTAAATTTGAAACTACCCAAGGTCATAGCTTCAATGACCCTACTAGGCAGACTGTTCCACTCATCAACTACCCTATTTCCAAACCAATATTTTCCTATATCCTTTCTAAATCTAAACTTATCCAATTTGAATCCATTATTGCGGGTTCTCTCTTGGAGAGATATCCTCAAGACCTTATTTATATCCCCCTTATTAATACCCATCTTCCACTTATATACCTCGATCATGTCTCCCCTCTATAAGTGTCTATAAGATTCCCTGTAAAATATGCGATAAAGTTTATTATGGTCAAACTGGTAAAAGTCTTGAACTAAGATTAAAACAACATAAAAATAGCATTAGAACTGGACAAGATTCTAATGCTCTATTTATTCATGTGAGAGATTTTAACCATCCAATTGATTTTCAAAATGCTGAGAAGGTTGTATCAAGCAAGTCCATGGTTGAGAGGAATATAATAGAATCATGTTTCATTAAAAGCAGTTTTGAAAATAATATGAATATTTCTTTTGGTTTATATAAATTGGATTCATTTATAATTAATAAAATTTGGGAAGAATTTAATGATAAATTGGACTAATCTTAATTCTTGGGAAGAGTTTCAGGTCCTTTCTTATGTGGTGGACCTGACTTAACTCAGTGGTGGACCTGACTTAACTCAGTGAAGACGTGTCTTGTGTGCTCTCTGTGAATCTGAACAAGATGTCCTCTCTTAAGCTACTCTACCAGCAGCTGAAGGAAGAACTGAGGGTAGCTAAGCTTGAGATACAGCGACTGACTGAGGAAAACAAGAGGATTCGTAGTAATCCTCCTGTTGAGAATCCTCAAGCCAAGAAAGGAACCTGGACAGTGGCCGGAATGCATGGGACAAAGTTAAAGATCAAGAGGATGGATGGAGAGGTAGAATTAACGAAGAACCAGAAACCTGTTGTGGAAACATCGAACCGATTCTCCGTGTTACCCGATGAATGTGAGTCGACTACAGGGAACATCACGAACGACACCAAGGAAGGTAAGAACATTGTTCTTGTTGGGGATAGTCAAATTAGGTATATGGATAGGGCCTTCTGTTTGAACATAAGAACATAAGAATGGAGGAACACTGCAGAAGGCCTACTGGCCCATACAAGGCAGGTCCTTATCAAAACCACCACTACCTAAGAATTTACTCCTGTACTCACGACACTAATCAAACCCAGCCCCTCCCACTCATATATTTGTCCAATCTCTTTTTAAAGCCACCCAAGGTCCTAGCCTCTATCACCCTACTCGGAAGATTGTTCCACGCATCTACAACTCTGTTCGAAAACCAGTACTTGCCTATGTCCTTTCTAAATCTAAATTTATCCAATTTAAATCCGTTATTTCTGGTTCTTACTTGGTTCGATATCCTCAGTATTTTATTAATATCTCCTTTGTTTATGCCCATCATCCACTTGTACACCTCGATGATATCTCCCCTCATTCTACGTCTCTCCAGAGAGAACATAAGAAAGGAGGAACACTGCAGCAGGCCTGTTGGCCCATACTAGGCAGGTCCTTCACAATCCGTCCCACTAACAGAATATTTGCTCAACCCAATTTTCAATGCTACCCAAGAAATAAGCTTTGACAATTCTACCCACTCATGCGCGAGTCCCACTCAAATCCAACCCCTCTCACTCATGAATTTATCCAACCTAAATTTGAAACTACCCAAGGTCCTAGCTTCAATAACCCTACTAGGCAGACTGTTCCACTCATCAACTACCCTATTTCCAAACCAATACTTTCCTATATCCTTTCTAAATCTAAACTTATAAGAACATAAGAACATAAGAAAGGAGGAACACTGCAGCAGGCCTGTTGGCCCATACTAGGCAGGTCCTTCACAATCCATCCCACTAACAGAATAATTGCCAAACCTAATTTTCAATTCTACCCAAGAAATAAGCTTTGAAGATTCTATTAACTCAAGTGCGAGTCCCACTCAAATCCAACCCCTCTCACTCATGAATTTATCCAACCTAAATTTGAAACTACATAAGAACATAAGAAAGGAGGAGCACTGCAGCAGGCCTGTTGGCCCATACTAGGCAGGTCCTTCACAATCCGTCCCACTAACAGAATATTTGCTCAACCAAATTTTCAATGCTACCCAAGAAATAAGCTTTGACAATTCTACCCACTCATGCGCCAGTCCACTCAAATCCAACCCCTCTCACTCATGAATTTATCCAACCTAAATTTGAAACTACCCAAGGTCCTAGCTTCAATAACCCTACTAGGCAGACTGTTCCACTCATCAACTACCCTATTTCCAAACCAATACTTTCCTATATCCTTTCTAAATCTAAACTTATCTAACTTGAATCCATTATTGCGGGTTCTCTCTTGGAGAGATATCCTCAAGACCTTATTTATATCCCCTTTGTTAATACCCATTTTCCACTTGTATACCTCGATCATGTCTCCCTCATTCTACGTCTTACAAGTGAATGTAATTTTAGGGTCTTCAATCTTTCTTCGTAAGGAAGATTTCTAATGCTATGTATTAATTTAGTCATTCTACGCTGAATGTTTTCTAACGAATTTATGTCCATTCTGTAATATGGAGACCAAAACTGAGCTGCGTAATCTAGGTGAGGCCTTACTAATGATGTATAAAGCTGTAATATAACCTCTGGACTTCTGTTGCTAACACTTCTTGATATAAATCCCAGTAATCTATTTGCCTTATTACGTACGCTTAGGCATTGCTGTCTTGGTTTAAGGTTGCTGCTTACCATCACCCCCAAGTCCTTCTCGCAATCTGTATGGCTAAGTTCTACGTTATTTAACTTATAAGTGCTTGGGTTATGGACACTCCCGAGCTTCAGAACCTTGCATTTATCTACATTGAACTGCATCTGCCACTTTTCTGACCAGGAATTGAGTTTGTCTAAATCCTCCTGTAGTTCACTGACATCTACGTCTGAATCGATTATCCTACCTATTTTTGTATCATCAACAAATTTACTCATGTCACTTGCAATTCCTTCATCAAGGTCATTTATGTAAATTATGAACAACAATGGGCCCAAAACTGATCCTTGTGGAACGCCACTAGTGAATAAATCCCCATTCAGATTTGACCCCATTAATGGAAACTCTCTGCTTTCTATTGGTAAGCCATGCCTCTATCCATGCTAGAACTTTACCTCCTATACCATGAGCTGCCACCTTTCTTAAGAGTCTCTTTGAGGTACTCTATCGAAGGCCTTACTGAAATCCAAGTAAACTATATCATATTCTTTATCACTGTCTACTGCCTCAAATGTTTTATTGAAAAAAATCAGTAAATTTGTTAGGCAGGAAACTAACCTCTCGTAACCCATGCTGAGATTCATTAATCAAATTATGTTCTTCAAGGTGACTTCTAATAATATCAGCTATAATTGATTCTAATAATTTGCCTACTATAGATGTGAGGCTTATTGGACGGTAATTTGATGGAATTGACTTATCCCTGATTTGAATAAAACTACATTAGCTATCTTCCACATCTCTGGCACAACCCAGTTAGGATGGATGTATTAAACACATTCATTAATGGCTGACTAAGTTCCATCTTCATTCTTTAAGAAACCCTGGAAAACAACTCGTCGGGTCCGTGGACTTATTCTGCTTCAGTTTATCTATCTGTTTGATAACCATGTCCCTCTAACAGTAATATTAGTTAACTTGAATTCCTCAGGAACTGAATAATTGTTAATTTCTGGAATCTCATTTACGTCTTCTTGTGTAAAGACTGAAAAAAAATAGTCATAAATAGAGAACACATTTCCAGTTCGTTATCCGTCAGCTGTCCATTCCAATTTTCAGAGGCCTACCTTTTCCCCCACCTTCGTCCTATACATGAAAGAACCCTTTTGGATTAGTCTTTGATTCATTAGCAACCTTAATCTATAGTCACGTTTGCCTTTCTAATCCCCTTTTTACTTTCTTTCAATTGAACATATTGGTCAATAAGGTTAACATCTCCTCTTTGATGCGCCTATAAATTCCTCTTTTCTCCCTAATAGATGTTTTAGCCTCCTGTTAATCCATTTGGGATCGTTATTTTTGACCTAATTCTCTCTGGGAATAAATACTCTGTGCACGTTGTACATTATTAAGAAAAATCATAAACGCAGATCCCATCGTTATCGTTAGCTAGATTACCCCAGTGAGATTAGAAGTGTTCTTTAAGTCCATTATAGTCGGCGGAACGAAAATCAGGAACTTTTACCTATTATCCTATTCTCGTACTCCCAGGTAATATTAAAAGTAATGGGTTGTGATCACTGGCCAAACTCTCAGTGATCTCAGATTATTTAAAAGGGTTTCTTTATTTGACAAGACTGGTCAGCAAATTATTACCTCTGGTAGGCTCCGTCACACACTGCTTCAGAAAACAGTCCTGAACTACTTCCATAAAGTCACTGGACTCCAGATTACCTGTCAAAAGAAGTCCAGTCAATTTGACTAAAGTTAAAATCCCTACTATCACTACGTTATGTGTCTAGAAGCCTAACAATTTCGTCCCAAAGAGACTCCCTCTATCGTGTTCCAAGCTGAGGTCGGAATTACACCTACAATCAGTTTTCTTGACCTCTAGAAACTCTACCCAAACAGATTCTGTTAATGATCCATCTATTTTTATGCCTGTTTTTATGCGCAATTTATATTCTCGTACATATAATGCAACTCCACCCCTTTCTCATTATATCTATCTCGTGAATAACTTAACCCCTGAATACTGACATACTGCAACCATATCCCGACTCTTTAATATACCATTTCAGTTATTGCAATGACATCAAAGTTCCCAGCACATGCTAGCAAACGTAATTCGTTAATTTTATTTCTGGCGCTTCTGACAGTTAGTATGATGGATGATGAACAGAAGAACACCTTGGTTAACAGTGAGAACCGCGTGATTAGTGTGCCAAATGGCGAGGTTGCTTCTAAATAGAATGATAAGTGTATAACAATTGCAAAAGTTAGTGATGTGCATCTTTAGTGAACAGATGGCCACTCCCTCGCCCCCCATCCCAGGTCCCTCCCTACATCCTGGTCTAGGCCTCTGACTTCTGACCAACGGTGTGCCGTTTAGTGCCCCAAATTACTCACCTCCCGCTCGCTACTCCCCATGCATCCATGCTGTCCTTCACCCGTTACCCCACAGCTGGCCCCTCCCACCCCCACAATGTCACAAGAAGTGCCGGGTTCCCAGGAATCTCCACGACAGAGCCAACGCCGTGGAACCCATCTATGAGGCAAATGCCAGGTGGTATAGGGTATGTGCACTCAATCTTTCAACTGGCAACATTCGTGCATACAATGGATGTCTAGGCTCCAGGAGGGCTCCAAATGGGAACAGCCAACAGGGCCCTCCCAGCAGACAGAGCTGACAGCTATCCTGACTTCACTCTACAGAGGACCTAAAAGCTACAATCAAATTAACATCCACCAGGACGCTGACACAGATCCCCAAAGCAGTTCGCCATCAAGCTGCTAGCAAATTCGTGACCTCTTGAAAGTCAACGATGCTCCTGCAAACATTGGATCCTGGCACAACCTACTGTTATTTGGCAATGCCGTTTGGCTGTCCCACCAAGGAGGGACAAGTCACTAGCAACATCTGTTATTAGGGCAAAAATGCATTCCCCAGAGATGACAACCTCCGTTTTCTCCAGGACGTCAAACACCCACCGGGCAAATGTCAACAACAGGACACCTGACGTCTCAAAATCAGGGCCCAAATTAGCAGAACAATAGAAGAGGGTAATACTATCGGAGCACTGAGAGATACCATCGCTCCTAAGGATGTCATTACAGCACAAGCCTAAAGGACAAACATCCACCCAGGACTTCCAGTACCAACATTGACCCCCATGACATTGCAACAGGTGAAGAACATTTAACCATACAGGACGCTGATGTGTATAAAGCTGCTATGTCATTTCCACAGGGCTCAGCAGGAGGTTTCACTGGTTTAAGGCCACAACACTTAAATGCTCAATCCAGGACTTGGTGAGGTTTCAGAGAAGTTGCTGTCTGAACTCACCAAATTTTCCAATGTGTGCCTGGCTGGCAGTGTCCCAGAGGCCACTGAGACCCTTTTTTTGGTGCCTCACTGTGTGCCCTCTGGAAAAGGATGGAGGAATCAGGCCCATTGCAGTGGGCAACACCCTTCGGCCCTAGTCGCCAAGTCTGCAGTACGAATGGTGAGTCAAGAGGTGCCTCAATGTTGAAACCAACTCAGCTCGGTTTTGTGTTCAACAAAGCTGGAAGCAGCTGCCCATGCAGCAGATATACATCAGCAACATGTCCAATGAAAAAGCCTTGATCAAATTGGACTTTGCCAATACTTTCAACTCAGTCAGAAGGGATGCTGCTCTCCAAGCAGTTTCTAGACACTTCCCTTCCCTCTGTCCCTTCATAGAATCGTGTTATAGTGTGGCTTCTAAACTATTGTTTGGGGACCATGAAATTGACTCGTGTGAGGGTGTGCAACAGGGGACCCTCTCGCTCCCATTCTATTCTGTCTGGTCATCAAGGAAGTCACGAAGAGCTCTCCAGCGAGCTCAATATCTGGTTCTTGGATGATGGTACCCTAGCTGGCACTACAGAATCTCTCCTAGAGGACATAGTTTCTACCAATCGACAGATGATCCAGAACATTAGTGCTGTTTTACCAGGGGCACAAGCCATTGATCCTGCCAACAGCACTCTCCTTGGTGCTCCTCTTGGGCCCAATGCCATCAACCTGGTAGTAGAAAAAATCTCAGACCTCAGAACGATGGAAGGCAGGATGATATGACATTGATACACATGATGCCTTCTACCTACTCACCAGGTGCCTGTTAATCCCAAAACTTACCTACTTCCTGAGATGCTCCCCAGCCTTCAGCAGTCCGAAACTCAAGGAATATGACTCTCTCCTCAAGACCATGATAGTGTGTGTGTTGAATCTTTCCTCGAAGATGGACAGTGGTTGCAAGCCTCACTTCCAGTCAGGGCTTGGGGGCTGGGAGTACGAAATCCTCCCAGATTGCCCTACCAACTTTCCTATCCTCTTCCATAGCATCAAATGAGTTAATAAAACAAATTCTTCCAGAGAACCTCAGTGATTCAGCAGGAATACAGGACCCTAGCTATGCCATTGCCATCACTGAATGGGAGACTTGCTCTCCAGCACCAAAATCTAGTGCAGAACTGGCCTACAAACAGTCAAGTTGGGATGGCCCCATCACTGAAAAGATGCTTGCCAACATGCTTGGACTGTAACATCACACAGGGAGACTGCCCGTCTCCTAGCTGTGAGTGCACATGACTCTGGGGATTTCCTCCAAAACAGTTCCCATTTTGGCAATGGGAACACGCCTGACCCAAAGACCCTCCGTATTGCAGTGTCTCTGTGCCTTGCTGCCAAAATTCACACTGGAATATACTTGTATTTACAGTGATGCAAGCCAACCAATATGGTCTCATGGTCTAAACTGTTCCAAAACCAAGGATGGTATGCAAGACACAATGAAGTCAACGACATCATAAAGAGAACCCTTGCTACAGCTGAATGCCCAGCCGAGAGAGCCCCAATCACTAGCAGCCAACAATACCCACAACCCAGCAAACCGCCACGACGGGATCACAATCTATCCTTGGAAGAATGGCAAGCTCTTAGCATGGGACTATACCTGTGTGTCGACACTGGCTGACACCTACATCCATCACTGTGTCGGGAGACAGGGAGGAGCTGCTGACCACAGGGAGGAGTACAAGATTGGCAAGTACAGGGACATAAGCCAACAGTATCAATTTGTCCCAGACTCATCGAGACCACCAGGGACCCAAGGGCAGCCACTTTCATGTTCCAGCACCTCAGCATGGCCATCCAGAGGGGAAATGCATGCTGCATACTGGGCTCGCGTCCGGCTTCGGAGAAGCTAGAGAAGATTCATAATCTTTGATATATTGTACCAATGTAGTCATCATGTTCATGTTTGTGTTTTCTGTCAATGTATTCCGTCTATTAATAAAGCACTCATATAATATATATAGGGGGTGGTAGGAGAAGAAAATATTCAAACAGCTCCGGGGAGAACCTCGAGTTTTCCCTGAGGTACGTTTATTGTCTTCTCTGAGGATGAGGGTCCCCAGTAAAGTTCTAGAGGTGGTACCTCCCTATATATATATATATATATATATAGCAGACAACCACTATGAAAAAATAGAGGAATTCCAAGCGCTTTCGTTACTACCCAGTAGTCACGAAAGCGCTTGAATTCCTCTATTTTTCATAGTGGTTGTCTTCCATATTTTGATATCACCTGTTTACTGTGATCTTTTTGCATATATATATATATATATATATATATATATATATATATATATATATATATATATATATATTATACTGCATGTGGAACTTTATATATTATTACTGACTGCTAATCCAAGCTATTGAGTTTCCTTTCCCTCCCCACCCCTTTCTCTTCCCTCCCTACCGACCTTTCTCTTCCTCCTCCCGACCCTTCTTTCCTCCCCTTCCCTTAACTCCCTCCCTCCCTTGACCGCCCCCTAGCCACCACAAAAATACAATAATGAATTTAATACAAAGTCGGGTTATATCGCAACGGTAATTCCTGCAAAATTAAAATTGGTTTAAATGTTCTGGATTTGCGATTTCAGAGAAACCTGTAATTCTGCATCACGGTGTTTTTTTTTTTATTTTGTTGAACGAGTTCTTGGAAATGCATTTTAAAAATGTTTCGTATTGTAGCAGTTTATTACAGCCACAGCAGGTGTTGTATTCTTCGTGTGTGTGTGTATATATATATATATATATATATATATATATATATATATATATATATATATATATATATATATAAACCCCTTCTCCTGTATATATTACTAAATGTAAAAGGAGAAACTTTCGTTTTCCTTTTGGGCCACCCCGCCTCGGTGGGAAATGGCCGACGTGTTGAAAAAATATATATATATATATATATATATATATATATATATATATATATATATATATATATATATATATATATATATATATATATATATATATACAATTACTGGAATAAGTCTTGGATTAATAGATAACGGGATTAATATTTTGCAGGAATAAGTTGCTGCCGGGATTAAATAGCAACGCTCTTCTTGCCGAATAAGGCAAGCGAAAATTTGTGTATGCAATAATTTTTAAAAAGTTATTCTGAACCTAACAAAAAAAATATTTCATTGTTTGTTTATTATTAAATTATTGCAAATTTATCTAAAATATATTTAGTTGGATTAGGCTAAATTAAATTGCACTTGTTATAAGAAGGTTAGGCAAGTTTTCTAAGGTTCTTTTGGTACAAAATTGTTAATTTTTACATTAATATATATAAAAAAAAAATATCTTTAAACGTATAATAATTTTTTTTTAGAAATGACTTAATTTTAATTGAGTTCTTGCTAATTGACCAGTTTTACCTATTCGGCGCGACATATCTATAAAGGTTTTCTTCTTATGTTTAGTAATTTATACAGGAGAAGGGGTTACTAACCCTTGCTCCCGGCATTTTACGATGGCTTTGGAGGAAGGATTCTTTCCACTTGCCCATGAAAATGAAAGAAAAATAAGAACTATTAAGAAAATAGATGAAAACTCCGATGAGTGTGTATACATATACATGTATGTGTAGTGTGACCTTAGTGTAACTAGAAATAGCAAGATGTACCTGTTATCTAAGAATGTTTACGAGACAGAAAATACACCAGCAATCCTACCATTGTGTAAAACAATTATAGGTTTCCTTTTCACACTCGTTTGGCAGGACGGTAGTACCTCCCTGGGTGGTTGTTGTCTACCAACCTGCTACACACACACACACACACACACACACACACACACACACACACACACACACTAAACATCTAGTGTCTGATACGGAACATCGTTTATGAAATGTTTTATGTGAAACGTTAAACTCATGAGTTATTCAGCACAAAGAACAGTGGATGCAGATGTATTGTCTACAACAATGAAGACAAGACTTGTTGCAGATCAGGTTTGTGTTGAGCAACATTTCGCGCTATGTATAGATCTCTCAGTTCATAAAGCTTCACACAGAACGAAACCTTGTTCCAACAAGAGTTCTGCAAGGTCTGCCTTTACTTCAGGCAGTGTATGGTAGGTCATGTGTAGTGCTTGAGGCACCTGAAGATCTGATCTTAATTTGGTTAGCTGCTTGGCAGTGTAATATTCGACTGTGAGTTTGGTCGACGTTTACTGGTGCGGGGAACGACACATGCAGGTGTGGAGGACGACTTCCTCGGAGAATGAGCACACACTCACGCCGTACTGCTACTGTTTCGTGTTTATTGTTGTTGTGTTCGGCTTCTGCACACTGACATGCAGAGACGATATTGCAAGTGCGCCGGGGACTGGAAGGAATCATTTTCCTGCTGGAAGGACTGACTCCTGCTGGAGTGTGCGTCCTACTGGTGTTGGGGTACTGACTCCTGCTGGAGTGAGTCATCTTCCTGGTGTTGGGGGGACTGACTCCTGCTGGAGTGAGTCATCTTCCTGGTGTTGGGGGGACTGACTCCTGCTGGAGTGAGTCATCTTCCTGGTGTTGGGGGGACTGACTCCTGCTGGAGTGAGTCATCTTCCTGGTGTTGGGGGGACTGACTCCTGCTGGAGTGAGTCATCTTCCTGGTGTTGGGGGGACTGACTCCTGCTGGAGTAAGTCATCTTCCTGGTGTTGGGGATTGACTCCTGCTGGAGTGAGTCATCTTCCTGGTGTTGGGGGACTGACTCCTGCTGGAGTAAGTCATCTTTCTGATGGAGGGACTGACTTCTGCTGGAGTGTGTCGTCTTTCTGGTGGGAAGGACTGACTCCTGCTAGAATGAGTCATCTTCCTGGTGGAGGGACTGACTCCTGCTCGAGTGAGTCATTTTTTTGGTGGAAGTTCTGGCATGTGTGAGCGTCTTAGAACTGAAGGAAGTCAAGTGTTATTGTAGGTGTGACACGCTGTTAGTATCACCAAGGTAATACTTAGGTAAGATTCGTCAGGAAACAGTACAAGTGTTACCTGACGCTAGTGTTAGTCATACGACCCGCCACTGGAGCTTTTGCTCTTCTGACCGAGACCTTTCACTGGCTTATCCGTCCACCCCTTTAAAAATAAAATTAATACGAAGAAGCAAGTAATACTTGTGAAGGCATTCAGGAAAGCCAGTTTGATGGTATTGAGTTTTGAAAATGAGTTACGGTACCTGCACTCTCAAGGTTAAACTTCAATATAATCGTTGAGAGCGCCAGTGGCTCGTGTCTCATAAGAACATAAGAACATAAGAATGGATGAACA
>WNWK01037090.1:0-18713 GCA_009830355.1 Cherax destructor | reverse complement strand
GAGGCTTGAGCTAACAACAAAAAAACAGATCTGGGGAAATTGCTTCGTGGAGGAAGAAAGTTTGGGGCCTTCTTCAGAGATTAAGGAGATTTTTAATGTGGGTAGGGTGCAATCATTTGGGGAAACTCACCCTGAAAAAGATTTAATCCTTGGCTACTTTTACAATGACAATTCCATGCCCCATTTTAGGGACATTTTAAAACCGCCAGATACAGGCTCTCTGGAGAGATTTTTAGTGCCACAGGTGTGCAGTGAACCCGGCTGGTCCTAGTGGGATTAAAAACAAAAAAGGGAAGTGACCCCAGATGGGGACTTGTTACCTAGAGTCCTTATGGGGGGGGTTTCCCCTTCCAAAATGGGTTTCTCCCCTCCCCCTCCTATCTCTTTCCATCAAACACCATCAGTTTTCAGAAAGGGTAAGTGCCACATTCATTTCATTCTTTTGGGCATTAAATTATTTTTAAAGGGCCCCCCCAAAATTTTTTTTTTTAAACTTCTGGGTTTCTAAAACGGATTAATTAATTTCCATTATTTCTTAGGGGGAAAATAGTTTGTTTTCCCTTTTTGGTTTAATCCATCTGGCGGTTAAAACCGAAACGAGATGACTGTACATTATGGTGATACTACAGTAACAAGATTTAGTAGGATGGTAGTTAATAGTAAAAAATTGAAATTATTTTAAAGGAAAATAACATTTAGCATTTTTTAAAATAATTAACAGAATCTATTTGTTTAGGAGTAGGGGTAATATAAAAGTAATAAAATTTTAAATATAATGGTAAAAATTGAAATTATATCATGGGAAAAATAACATTGAGCTTTTTTGAAAGTAATATAATAGAACATAATAGAAAAAAATGGAAATTATTTTACGGGAAAAAATAAATTAGTTTTTTTAGTATGAGTATTTATTAAAAGTAGGTTTTTTTTAAAGGGGTCTTAAAATGATTTTCAGACAAGGTTATTTTAGTATTTACTGGTAATGAATTCCAGATTCTGGGGCCCTTTATGTGCACAGAATTTTTACATAGGTTGATATGGACACGGGGTATATCAAAAAGTGATCTGTGCCGTGTGTTGTGGTCATGGGTCCTATTAAAGTTGGTGAGGAGAATTCTGAGCGGAGGGTTTATATTAGAGTGTAGAGTTCTATATATGTAGTAGGCACAAGAATAAGTGTGAATGTTCTTTATGGTGAGTAGGTTTAGACTTTTGAATATTGGTGGAGTATGCTGTCTATAGTGGGAATTTGTTATCATTCTGACTACAGCCTTTTGCTGGGTTATGAGTGGTCTAAGGTGATTTACTGTTGTTGATCCCCATGCACAGATTCCATAGGCGAGATAAGGGTAGATGAGTGAGTGATATAGTGCAAGGAGAGCTGATTGAGGCACATAGTAGCGTATCTTTGATATTATGCCTACTGTCTTTGAGATTTTCTTGGAAATTTGTTGTGTGTGTGTTTGGAATTTAAGGCTACTGTCAATGTGGATTCCTAGGAATTTTCCCTTTGAGAGTCTTGTGATGGGTGAACCATTTAGCGTTATGTTAAGTGAAACATTTGTGGCTCTGTTTCCAAACTGTATGAAGTAGGTCTTGTCAGTATTGAGAGTAACCTTATTAGTTGTCATCCATGTTGATATTTTCTGTAATTCGGCATTGAAGGTGTTGACCAGTATGACTGGATTTGTGTGAGAGAAGACATACGTTGTGTCATCTGCAAATAATATGGGTTTGAGTAGTTGTGATGAATTCAGTAGGTCATTGATGTAAATGAGGAATAGGAGTGGACCCAGGACACTTCCTTGAGGGACTCCGACTGTAATTTGTTGTGTGGAAGAGGTCGCTCCATTTGTGTACACGTATTGGCTTCTGTTACTAAGGTACGACTTTAGGTAGTTGAGTGAGTGACCTCTTATACCATAGTGTGCTAATTTTGTGAGCAGTAAATCATGGTCAACTGTATCAAAAGCTTTGCGTAGGTCAATGAAGATTCCCAGTGGGACTTCTTTCTTCTCAGCATGTGTATAATGGCATCATTTGTGCTCTTGTTGTTCCTGAATCCAAACTGACAGGGGTTGAGTACGTTGTGTGAGACGAGGTAGGAATAGATGTCTATGAATTAATTTTTCAAAGATTTTAGAAAGCAGTGGTAAATTAGATATTGGTCTATAATTATTCAAGTCTGTTTGATCACCTCCTTTATGTATCTGGGTGACCCTTGCTATTTTAAGAATTGCTGGGAAGGTAGAGGTTTCAATGGCTTTATTAAAGTATGTTGCAATAATTGGTGACAGTACCTGTGAAGCTTTTTTGTACATAAAAGGTGGTAAGCTGTTTATGTCTCCTGTCTTGTTTTTAAGGGTGTTGATTATGAGCAAGACTTCAATTGGGTTGGTAGGAGCTAGGAATAGTGAATCCGGGTAGGTGTTGGTAAGGTAGTCTGTTGGACGGGTGTTCATGCTTGGAATTTTACTCGCTAGATTCTTTCCTATGGTGGAGAAGAAAACATTAAGTCTGTTTGCTGTCTCAGTTGGTGAGAGTAGGGGTTCATCTGTTTTTGATAATTTGATGGTATTGTTCTTGGATATCTTTTTATTTCCTAGAATTGCAGATAGGGTGTGCCAAGTCTTTTTCATATCACCTTTTATGTTGTGTAGTCTGTTCTCATAATACAATTTTTTTGACCTTCTTATCCGGCTGGTAAGGATTGACGAGTAGCGTTTGGATTGTTCTCTAGTTATTAGACACCTTCTGTATTGTTTTTCATATTGGTGCCTTTTGTTAATGGATTTAACCCTTTGGGGGTCCAAGGGGTCTTTCTGAAACTCGTTCTCAGGGTCCATGAATTTAAAAAAAAAAAAAATTATTTTTTCTTATGAAATGATAAGAGAATCTTTTTCCGATCATAACGCCAAAAAAATTATGAAATTTGATCGAAAACTAACGGAATTATGCTTTCGCGAAGTTAGCGGCAGCCATGACACTTACGCATCGGCGATTTCGCCCAATTTGAGCCCTATTTTCGGCAAATTCCAATGTTTCAGTCTACTAAAATTATAGCTATTTCGCTAGAACTCCATTTCTTCTATCGATTGAGTACAAGAAACCGCCTATTTACCAATTTCAACTACCCAAAATTGTGGTCAGAAAATGGCAATTTGGCCAATTTCACACAAATTTCAAACAATGCCAATTTCAAAATAGGGTCCAGAATAAGCAAGGCAGACATTCCTGGCACTAAAATAACGTCTTCTCTGTTCATTAGTCACGTTTCCAGGCCCCTCTTATATTACTTTTGCTTTTCATTTTGAATTTTTATTCTCACAAAAAAATAGAAGATTTACTGTTATGTATACAACTGCATGGTATAAATAATATTAGAGCACTTGTGCATGAATATTAGACTCGCCAGTTGATGTGTATTGGATGCATGGTGTGATTTGTTTACTCTTGAACATCGTCAAAAATCGAACATTTTCGCTACTTTGAGCTCAATTTCAAGGTACTTGTCTTTGTCAAACCAATCAAAATCATCTCTATTTCTGTAATATATCTTCCAGTCTATCAAATGAGACCAAGAAAACGAGAATACATCAATAAATACCATACGAAAATAGATGGCAAAGTCGCTGTTTTAAACCAAAAACACGGTCAGTTTTTTTTTCCTCATTATGCACTGTGTGGTGCAGGAATTTTTTTATACTGCGCACACTGACCGCACAGACCCATTCTATCACATCTAGGCCTAACAGCCTGTTTCTGCTTGATTTGAGGGCGCTAGAATTTAGGCGTACTAGTACGTCAATAACCCCAGGGCGTAAGCCGTACTAGTACATCAATAACCCTGAAAGGGTTAAAGAGGCGCCAGAAACAGAGGATTGTGGACAGTTATTTTGTGAGACAGGGGTCCAGCGACTCTCAAGCTGGTCCTAGTGGAATTAAAAGACCAAGAAGGGAAGTAACCCCAGATAGGGCTTTGATACCTGAAGTCCTTATGGAGGGGGACTCCCCTTCCAGACACTAAGCCCTCCCTCACTCCTCCTCCCTATCTTCCAGATGCCAGCAAGTCTCTTCAATAAAGGTAAGTTTATTGTGACATGATTCAAAGATGTACAATGAGTTATAGGAATGGGGTGTACATGCCAAAAGCCCCTAATATGAAGAGCATTGAGGGCAACTTAAAATTAACTTTCAAAGATGTACAATGAGTTATAGGAATGGGGTGTACATGCCAAAAGCCCCTAATATGAAGAGCATTGAGGGCAACTTAAAATTAACTTACAACTAAATGGTAAAAATTATAGTAAACAATTTACAATATAAGTATAGTTGAGTATTGAAGCTATGAAATTTGAACATAACATTTTTGAAACATAATAGTTTTACAATTTTGAAACATAATAGTTTTACAATTTTGAAACATAATAGTTTTACAATTTTGAAACATAATAGTTTTACAATTTTGAAACATAATAGTTTTACAATTTTGAAACATAATAGTTTTACAATTTTGAAACATAATAGTTTTACAATTTTGAAACATAATAGTTTTACAATTTTGAAACATAATAGTTTTACAATTTTGAAACATAATAGTTTTACAATTTTGAAACATAATAGTTTTACAATTTTGAAACATAATACAGTGGTACCTCGAGTTACGATGGTCCCCAAAATCGCCCTTTTATGTAAGTTTATTTTTTAAATGCTTTTGTAAGTATATTTTTGGGGGTGTAAAAGGACTAGTCTATTTTACATTATTCCTTATGGGGATAAATTCGTTTGGTAATGGCACTTGAACAGCATTCTCGAACGAAAAAATATCGTAACTCGAGGTACCACTGTAGTTTTACAATTTTGAAACATAATAGTTTTACAATTTTGAAGCATTACAGTTTTAAAATACTATGTCAACATCATAATTTATTATTTGTAGTAATACAATTTATTAAATCAGATCAAACAAATCAAATCAATTATTTGTGTTGCAATAACAGTTTACAGTGGACCCCCGAGTAACGAACAAAATTCATTCCAGAAGCCTGCTCAAGTGCCATTACCGAACGAATTTACTCCCTTAAGAAATAATGTCAAGTAGGTTAGTCCATTTCAGACCCCCCAAAATACACTTACTAAAGCACTTACAATATTATACTTACATACAGTGGACCCCCGGCTAACGAAAGGTTTAGATAACGAAAAAATCGCTTAACGAAAGCTTTTTTCGCTCTCGGATAGCGAAAAAAGCTCGGATAGCGAAAAGTATTAGACCTGTCTGCCTGCTCTGCGCCTGCGCAGGACGCAGGACGCCCGCCAGTGAAGCGTTTACCATTGAGAGAAGATTACCTAGCGCGCTCTTTCAAACATTCACAATACATTTGGTGTCTTTTTTGGTGGTATATAGTGATTGTCACTGTGAAATAAGTCACCATGGGTCCAAAGAAGCTTCCTAGTGGCACCCCTGTGGTAAAGAGAGTGAGGAACACCATCGAACTGAAGAAGGAGATTGTTGAAAAATATGAGAGTGGCGTACGTCTGAGTGATCTTGCCAGGATGTACAAGAAAAGTGCATCTACTATCGGCACTATCCTGGCAAAGAGAAATGAGATCAAGGAAGCTAATGTTGCAAAAGGGGTTGATATGTTAACGAAACAAAGATCAAAAACAGTGGATGAGGTTGAGAAGTTACTGATGGTGTGGATCAATGAAAAACAGATAGGGGGTGATAGTATTTCCATGGCGATAATTTGTGAAAAGGCAAGGAAGTTGCACGCAGATCTTGTCAAGACAATGCCTGCAACCAGTGGTGAGGCGAGTGATTTTAAAGCCAGCAAAGGCTGGTTTGACAGGTTTAAGAAAAGTAGTGGCATACACAGTGTTGTGAGGCATGGTGAGGCAGCTAGCTTAGACAAACGTGCAGCTGAAAAATTTGTGCAGGAATTCCAGGGGTTCGTAGACACTGAAAAATTCGAACCCCAACAAGTGTTTAATTGTGATGAAACAGGCCTGTTTTGGAAGAAAATGCCCAACAGGACCTTCATTACTCAGGAGGAAAAGGCACAGCCAGGACACAAGCCTATGAAAGACAGGCTAACTCTCATGATGTGTGCCAATGCCAGTGGTGATTTTAAAGTGAAGCCTTTACTGGTGTATCACTCTGAAAATCCCAGAGTCTTCAAGAAACACAGTGTTAACAAGAATAAATTGTGTGTGCATTGGAAGGCTAACACCAAGGCATGGGTCACTACGGACATTTTCAAGGAATGGTTGACTGGAGTGTTTGGCCCTAGTGTGAAAAGAAATTAGGACTCAAGTGCCTCCTGGTACTGGAAAATGCTCCTGCTCATCCTCACAACTTGGAAGAGTTGTTGTCTGAGGAGTTCAATTTCATCAGAGTGAAGTTCTTTCCTCCTAACACCACTCCTCTCATCCAGCCCATGGACCAGCAGGTCACTACAAACTTCAAGAAACTGTACACCAAAGCAGTGTTTCAGAAGTGCTTTGATGTGACCTCAGACACTGAATTGACCCTAAGAGAGTTCTGGAAAGAACACTTCAATATCGTGCATTGCATAGGCCTTATAGGTAAGGCTTGGGAGGGAGTGACTTCCAGGATTTTGAACTCTGCTTGGAGACCACTGTGGCCGGATTGTGTTGAAAAGAGGGATTTTGAAGGATTTGAGGCAGGCCCTGACCCTGACGACCCTGTGCCTGTTGTGGAACATGTTGTGGAAGATATTGTGGCATTGGAGAACAGCCTGAGGTTGGAGGTGAGTGGTGAGGATGTGGAAGAGTTGGTGGAGGAGCACAGGGTAGAGCTAACAACTGAAGAGCTGCAAGAGCTTTATCTGGAACAGCAACAGACCACAGCTGAGGTTATTGCTTCACAGGAGGAGGGAGAGAGAGAGAAGGAGGTGCCTTCTTCAGTGCTTAAGGAGATGTGTACAAAGTTTAATGAGTTGCAGACATTTGTTGAAAAACACCACCCTGAGCAAGCTGAAATGAGCCTTCTGTGCAACCACTTCAGTGACAGAGCCATGTTGTACTTCAGGAAAGTATTAAAGAGTCGCCAGAAACAGAGGACTGTGGACAGTTACTTCACCAGGCAGGGGTCTAGTGACTCTCAAGCTGGTCCTAGTGGCATTAAAAGACCAAGAAGAGAAGTAACCCCAGAGAGGACTTTGACACCTGAAGTCCTTTTGGAGGGATATTCCCCTTCCAACCACTAACAACCTGCCCCTGTCATCCTCCCTATCTTCCAGATGCCTGCAAGTCTCTTCAATAAAGGTAAGTAAATGTTATTTATCCTAGGTAGTAGGTTGGTAGACAGCAACCACCCAGGGAGGTACTACCGTCTTGCCAAATGAGTGTAAAACGGAAGCCTGTAATTGTTTTACATGATGGTAGGATTGCTGGTGTCTTTTTTCTGTCTCATAAACATGCAAGATTTCAGGCATGTCTTGTTACTTCTACTTACACTTAGGTCACATTACACATTCATGTACAAGCATATATATACACACCCCTCTGGGTTTTCTTCTATTTTCTTACTAGTTCTTGTTCTTATTTCCTCTTATCTCCATGGGGAAGTGGAACAGAATTCTTCCTCCGTAAGCCATGCGTGTCGTAAGAGTCGACTAAAATGCCGGGAGCAAGGGGCTAGTAACCCCTTCTCCTGTATACATTACTAAAGTTAAAAAGAGAAACTTTTGTTTTTCTCTTTGGGCCACCCTGCCTTGGTGGGAAGCGGCCGATTTGTTGAAAGAAGAAAAATGTTATTTATATTATATTTTGTGTGAATATTTTTTTGTGGAACGGATTAATTGTATTTACATTATTTCTTATGGGAAATAAGGGTTCGGATTACGAAAGGTTCGGGTTGAGAAATAGCTCCTGGAATGGATTAATTTCGTTAACTGGGGGTTCACTGTACTTGTACGATTTCCGGGGTGTTCATTACTCGGGGTCCACTGTATATGGTCATTAGATGAGTTACAAGGAGCACAAGAGTACATGAGAATGGATTTATTTATTTGGTAATGCTGTATGAACAAAGTTAGATTAGGTTGCATTAATTATAAAAGGTTTATACATTTATGAGATATACGTTTCAACATTTGCACTAGATTATGTTTGAGAAATTATTTTTCTTTGAGCAATTATGTAAGGGGTTTTGAGGCTAGGGGAGCAACACAGTGAATAATGTTATTTTGAGGCAGTGGAAAGTGATTTATTAACTTTGTAGGTAATGTTAAGTATTGGGTATTTAGTTTTGGGTGAGTAGGTGTTTTTTTAGCAGAGTTTTGAATTGATGTACAGACAGGGTTTCTTTGGTAATCATAGGTAATGAATTCCAAATTTTTGGGCCCTTAATGTGCATTGCATTTTTGCATAGTGTGAAATGGACACGGGGAACATCGAAGAGTGATCTGTGCCTTGTGTTATGTTCATGTGTCCTGTTAAGGTTGGTAAGGAGAATTTTGAGTGGTGGGTTAATATTTGAGTTTAGTGTTCTATGTATGTAGTAGGCACTGTAAAAATTATGGATGTCTTGTATGGTGAGTAAGTTTAGACTTTTGAATATTGGTGGAGTATGTTGTCTGGAGTGGGAATTTGTTATCATTCGGACTGCAGCCTTTTGTTGTGTTATTAATGGTCTGAGATGATTTATTGTTGTTGAGCCCCATGCGCAGATTCCATAGGTGAGATAGGGGTATATGAGTGAGTGATAAAGGGAAAGGAGAGCTGGTTGTGGAACATAGTACCTTATCTTGGATAGTATTCCTATGGTCTTGGAGACTTTCTTGGATATTTGTTGTACTGTATATGTGTCTGAAATTTGAGGCCACTGTCAAGGTGGATTCCTAAGAATTTTTCCTCTGTAAGTTTTGTGGTAAGTGATCTGTTTATCATTATGTAAAGTGGAACATTTGCAGCTCTGTTCCCAAACTGAATGAAATAGGTTTTATCAACATTGAGAGTAAGTTTGTTAGTCATCATCCAGGTAGTTATTTTCTGTAATTCAGCATTTACAGTGTTGGCTAGTATGACTGGGCATGGGTGAGAGAAGACGTATGTAGTGTCATCTGCAAATAGTATGGATTTGAGTAGTTGAGATGCATTTGGTAGGTCGTTTATGTAAACGAGAAAGAGAAGTGGGCCAAGAACACTTCCCTGCGGGACGCCAACTGTAATTGTTTGTGTGGAAGAGTTAACTCCATTTATGTTCACATATTGGTTTCTGTCGCTAAGGTATGACTTAAGGTAGTTGAGGGAGTGCCCTCTTATACCATAGTGTGATAATTTTAAGTGTAACAGATCATGGTCAACTGTATCAAAAGCTTTACATAAATCAATGAAGATTCCCAGTGGGATTTCTTTTTTCTCAAGAGCGGTGTATATTATTTCTAGCATGTGTATAATATAATTTACATTATTCCTTATGGGAACAAATTCGTTCGGTAACGGCACTTGAACAGCATTCTGGAACGAAATAATGATGTAATCCGGGGGTCCACTGTACATATGACTTAGATAAATAAATAATTCTCCATGGGGAAGCGGAACAGAATTCTTCCTCTATAAGCTATGCTTGTCATAAGAGGTGACTACAATGCCAGGAGGAAGGGACTAGTAACCCCTTCTCCTGTGTGCATTACTAAATTTGAAAAGAGAAACTTTCGTTTTTCTTTTTGGGCCACCCTGCTTCGATGGGATGCTGCTGGTGTGTTGAAAGAAAGAAAGAAATAATTGCAGCAACAAGTGAGGATGGTGTGCAATACAGCCACTGGGAGGGGGATAAAGGTAACCTGATCCCCCTCTCTGTGACTACTGCATAACGTAGATAAGTAAGAGTATATACCTGAAATTTAGATAAATCCAGTACGGTCATCATCTTACTGATTACAAACAAATGAGCCAAGTGACTGAATGGTATAGTACCAGGTGATTCTGTACAAGGTACAGTGGACCCCCGGATTATGTCATTATTTTGTTCCAGAATGCTGTTCAAGTGCCGTTACCGAACGAATTTGTTCCCATAAGGAATAATGAAAATTAGATTAGTCCTTTTAGACCCCCAAAAATACACTTACAAAAGCACTTACAAAAATACACTTACATAATTGTTCGAGTTTGGAGCAGTACGTAATCCGGGGGTCCACTGTATATGGTACATCATTGATTACTCTAGTTAGAAAATGTAAGGTATTGGCAGGACATTAGTAAAGCAGTACAAGGAATGTTGTAAGACTACTAGTTGGGAAGAAGATATGTGGTAAAACCTCGATTACCTATCAGAAAGATAATACTGACTCACTTGACAATAACTTTCACAGTTATTCTGGCAGTGCAGGAGGTAAATGTAACATCTTTATATCGCTTCTTGGGTACAACACTCTCATCCACACCTCCTCTTATTAGGTTTTTGTGAACATTTCTTGTTGCTGTCTGTCCTCTATGTTCATCAGTTCTTCCTTCTTGTTCAAAATTCTCTTCTGGTCTCTCTGTTATTCTGTTTTCAGTTGTTTTTGCAGAATCTCTCCTCTAAAAAAATGAATTAAAGTTCATAAATGTATTTTACGTCTGAGAAGAGTTTAACATGCGACTCACAGACTGCAACTACCTCAGAAATGGTTTGCTACAATCTACCTCTCAGATTATGACATTGTTTGTGTTAACAATTCACAAATAATCATTAAGTTGGCCAATGAATACAGTAAACTGGAATGATGCATAAAATAAGTCAATTTAAATGATGAGAAGATTTATACATTGGTGGCTCGTGTATAGGCACTGCGGAACTGCAGCACCCCCTATTTTCACTCAATATTACTGATAACATTCAATTTAAGGAGTCTTTTTTTCTTTAATTCTTTCTTTATACTTGTACATTATACAGTGGTACCTCGGTTAGCGATGGCATCGGATACCGATAAAATCAGTTAGCAATACATTTTTACGTCAAAATATTGACTCAGTTTACGATGATCCGCTCGGTTTACGACATTCGTCCCGAACGCGTCCACGTGGCCCAGCTGTGCGGGCACTCCAGGGAGCATCAGTGTGCTATTGTTTACAAGCGAGAGCGACCACCACCCACTCCACCCACGCATTCATACCAGTATATTGTCATAATTCTACTGTTTTTAGTGCTTGCAACTGCTAAATAAGCTACCATGTGTCCAAAGAAAGCTCCTAGTGCCAGCCCTGTGGTAAAGAGGCTCAGAAATACAGTAGAACTGAAGGAGATAATAGAAAAATATGAAAGTGGAGTGCGTATCACTGAGCTGGCCAGGCTGTATGGTAAAGCCTATTCTACCATCGCTACCATTGTGGCCAAGGGAAATACACGTAAAATCAAGGAAGCTGTTGTTGCGAAAGGTGCATATGTGATCACAAAACAGAGATCGCAAGTGCTGGAAGATGTGGAAAATTTGTTGTTGGTGTGGATCAAAGAGAAACAGTTAGCAGGAGAGTGTTTTGCAGGCAATAATATGTGAAAAAGCAAGGCAGTTGCATGATGATCTCGTCAAGAAAATGCCTGCAACAAGTGCTGAAGTGAGCGAATTTAAAGCCAGCAGAGGCTGGTTTCAAAGATTTAAGAATCGAAGTGGCATACATAGTGTTGTGAGGCATGGTGATGCAGCCAGTTGTGACAAAAGTGCGGCTGAAAAATATGTGCAGGAATTCCAGGGGTACATAGAGGCTGAACAATTCCAACCCCAACAAGTGTTCAATTGTGATGAAACAGGCCTGTTTTTGGAAGAAAATGCCAAACAGGACTTGCATTACACAGGAGGAAAGGCACTCCCAGGACATAAGCCTATGAAAGACAGGCTAACTCTCATGATGTGTGCTACTGCCAGTGGTGATTGCAAAGTGAAGCCTTTACTGGTGTATTATTCTGAAAATCCCCGAGTGTTTGGCAGATGCGGTATCACCAAGTCTAATTTGTATGTGATGTGGAAGTCAACAAAAAGGCATGGGTCACAAAGGACATTTTCTTAGATTGGTTCAATGAAGTGTTTGGCCCCAGTGTGAAGAAATATCTTGAGGAAAATAATTTGCCACTTAAGTGCCTCCTGATAATGGACAATGCTCCTTGTCATCCTCCAACCTTGGTAGAGAAAATTGTGGAGGACTTTATGTTCATCAAAGTGAAGTTCTTGCCCCCTAATACCACTCCTCTCCTCCAGCCCATAGACCAGTAGGTCATTTCCAACTTTAAAAAACTCTACACCAAAGCAATGTTTCAAGAGTGCTTTGATGTGACCACAGACATGAATATAACCCTAAGAGACTTTTGGAAAAATCATTTCCATATCCTGCATTGTGTAAACCTTATAGGTAAGGCTTGGGAGGGAGTGACTACCAGGACTTTAAACTCTGCCTGGAGAAAATTGTGGCCAGACTGTGTCCTAGAGAGGGATTTTGAAGGTTTTGGGGCTGAGCCTCAGAACCCTGAGCCTGAGCCTGAGCCTGTTGTGGAAGAAATTGTGGAACTGGGCAAGTCCATGGGGTTGGAGGTGAGTGGTGAGGATGTGGAAGAGTTGGTGGAGGAGCACAATGTAGAGCTAACCACTGAAGATCTGCAAGAGCTTCAACAGCAACAGCAACAAGAGACCACAGGTCAGGACAATGGTTCACAGGAGGAGGAGGAGGAGGTGGAACAGAGATGGAAGAAGGTGCCTTCTTCAGTGATTAAGGAGATTTGTGGAATGTGGAGCAGGGTGCAAGGTTTTATGGATGAATATCACCTTAACCATGCTGTTGCAGGCCGTGCTGGCAACCTGTACAATGACAATGCGGTATCCCATTTCAGGGATGTTTTAAAGAATCGCCAGACACAGAGCTCCCTGGACAGATTTTTTGTTAGAGAGGGGTCCAGTGACTCAACCTGGTCCAAGTGGATTAAAAGAAAAGGCCAGTAACCCCAGAAAAGAACTTGGTACCTGCAGTGTTAATAGACGGGATTCCCTTCCAAACACTAGCATACTCGACTCCATCCTTCCCCTTCTCCCGTCTTCCACACATCAACAACTCTTCAATAAATGTAAGTGACATGTTATTGTACTATATTTACATGTATTTCTTTATTGTTCATAAAATTGTGTATTATTTAATGCCAAAAGTTCTAAAATATTTTATTTTACTACTTTTGGAAGTCTGGAATGGATTAATTTTATTTTTTATTTTTATTAACACATCGGCCGATTCCCACCAAGGCAGGGTGGCCGAAAAGAAAACTTTCATCATCATTCACTCCATCACTGTCTTGCCAGAAGGGTGCTTTACACTACAGTTATAAAACTGCAACATTTACACCCTCCTTCAGAGTGCCGGCACTGTACTTCCCATCTCCAGAACTCAAGTCCGGCCTGCCGGTTTCCTGAATCCCTTCATAAATGTTACTTGCTCACACTCCAACAGCACGTCAAGTATTAAAACCATATGCCTCCATTCACTCCTATCAAATACGCTCACACATGCTTGCTGGAAATCCAAGCCCTCGCACACAAAACTTCCTTACCCTCCTCCAACCTTTCCTAGGCCGACCCCTACCCCGCCTTCCCTCCACTACAGATTATACACTCGAAGTCACTCTGTCTCGTTCCATTCTCTCTACATGTCCAAACCACCTCAACAACCCCTCCTCAGCTCTCTGGACAATCGTTTTGGTAATCCCGCACCTCCTCCTAATTTCCAAACTCCGAATTCTCTGCATTATATTCACACCACACATTGACCTCAGACATGACATCTCCACTGCCTCCAGCCTTCTCCTCATTGCAACATTCATCACCCATGCTTCACACCCATATAAGAGCGTTGGTATAACTATACTCTCATACATTCCCTCTTTACTTCCATGGACAAGGTTCTTTGTCTCCACAGACTCCAAGTGCTCCACTCACCCTTTTCCCTCATCAATTCTATGATTCACCTCATCCTTCATAGACCCATCCCGACATGTCCACTCCCAAATATCTGAATACATTCACCTCCTCCATACTCTCTCCCTCCAATCTGATATCCAATCTTTCGTCACCTATTCTTTTTGTTATCCTCATCACCTTACTCTTTCCTATATTCACTTTCAATTTTCTTCTTTTACACACCCTACCAAATTCATCCACCAACCTCTGCAGCTTCTCTTCAGAATCTCCCAAAGCACAGTGTCATCAGCAAAAAGCAACTGTGACAACTCCCACTTTGTATTTGCTTTTTATCTTTTAGCCCAACACCTCTTGCCAAGACCCTCGCATTCACTTCTCTTACAACCCCATCTATAAATATATTGAACAACCACGGTGACATCACACATCCTTGTCTAAGGCCCACTTTTACTGGAAATAGTCCCTTCCCTCCTACACACTCTAACCTGAGCCTCACTATCCTCATAAAAACTCTTCACTGCTTTCAGTAACCTTCCTCCTATTCCATACACCTGCAACATCTGCCACATTGCCCCCTATCTACCCTATCATACGCCTTTTCCAAATCCATAAATGCCACAAAAACATCTTTACCCTTATCCAAATACTGTTCACCTATATGTTTCACTGTAAACACTTGGTCTACACACCCCTACCTTTCCTAAAGCCCCTTGTTCATCTGCTATCCTGCTTTCTGTTTTACTCTTAATTCTTTCAATAATAACTCTACCATACACTTTACCAGGTACACTCAACAGACTTATTCCCCTATAATTTTTGCACTCTCTTTTGTCCCCTTTGCCTTTATACAAAGGAACAATACACGCTCTCTGCCAATCCCTAGGTACCTTACCCTCTTCCATACATTTATTAAATAATAGCACCAACCACTCCAAAATTATATCCCCACCTGCTTTTAACATTTCTATCTTTATCCCATCAATCCCAGCTGCCTTACCCCCTTTCATTCTACCCACTGCCTCACGAACTTCCCTACACCCACAACTGGCTCTTCCACACTCCTACAAGATGTTATTCCTCCTTGCCCTACACACGAAATCACAGCTTCCCTGTCTTCATCAACATTTAACAAATCCTCAAAATATTCTCTCCATCTTCCCGATACCTCTAACTCTCCATTTAATAACTCTCCTCTCCTATTTTTAACTGTCAAATCCATTTGTTCTCTAGGCTTCCTCAACTTATTAATCTCATTCCAAAACTTTTTCTTATTTTCAACAAAATTTGCTGATAACATCTCACCCACTCTCTCATCTGCTCTCTTTTTACATTGCTTCACCACTCTTTTAACTCTCTTTTTCTCTCCATATACTCTTCCCTCCTTGCATCACTTCTACTTTGTAAAACCTCTCATATGCTAACTTTTTCTCCTTACTACTCTCTTTACATCATCATTCCACCAATCGCTCCTCTTCCCTCCGCACCCACTCGCCTGTAACCACAAACTTCTGCTGAACACTCTAACACTACATTTTTAAATCTACCCCATACATTTTCGACCCCATTGCCTACACTCTCACTAGCCCATCTATCCTCCAATAGTTGTTTATATCTTACCCTAACTGCCTCCTCTTTTAGTTTATAAACCTTCACCTCTCTTTTACTTACTGATTCTATTTTCCTTGTATCCCATCTACCTTTTACTCCCACTGTAGCTATAACTAAAAAGTGATCTGATATATCTGTAGCCCTCTATAAACATGTACATCCTGAAGTCTACTCAACAGTCTTTTATCTATCAATACATAGTCCAACAAACTACTGTCATTACCCCCTACATCATATCTTGTATACTTATTTATCCTCTTTTCTTAAAATATGTATTACCTATAACTAAACCCTTTCTATACAAAGTTCAATCAAAGGGCTCCCATTATCATTTACACCTTGCACCCCAAACTTACCTACTACACCCTCTCTGCATGTTTCTCCCACTTTAGCATTTAGGTCCCCTACCACAATTACTCTCTCATTTGGTTCAAAGTTCCTATACATTCGCTAACATCTCCCAAAATCTCTCTCTCTCTCTACACTCCTCTCTTCTCCAGGTGCATACACGCTTATTATGACCCACTTTTCGCATCCGACCCTTATTTTAATCCACATAATCCTTGAATTTACACATTTATATTCCCTCTTTTCCTTCCATAACTGATCCTTCAACATTATTGCTACCCCTTCCTTAGCTCTAACTCTCTCAGATACTCCTGCCTTAATCCCATTTATTTCTCCCCACTGAAACTCGCCTACCCCCTTCAGCTTTGTTTCGCTTAGGGCCAGGATTAATTTTATTTCCATTATTTCTTATGGGGAAAATTGAATCGGATAACGATAAAATCGGTTACAGATACGCCCTCTGGGATGGATTAATATCGCTAACCAAGGTACCACTGAATAATCCTTAAGCTTAACGTCAGTAGCCATCCCCTAGTACGTACATGAAAAAATTACAAAATCCTTGGAACTGTGCGCTTCACAGTTCCAACGACTTGGTGTTTGGCTGTTGTGCGCATGCGCACATGTCCGAGATAAGACGCTGCACGCTAGGTAGAGAGAGCACTGTCGCTGACACAGTCCCGACCCTGTTGTGCAAGTGTAAGGTAGTGTTTCTTTTTGACTCAGCGATGTGTGTTGTGCTTAAAAACCATGTACCATATTCTTGAATGTGATAAAGTGTAGAATTAGATGATTATCATGCTTCCAGCTATTTTATTTAATTCACAGATTTTTTCGGTTCTTTTATTTTACAGAAAATTTAAATAATTTAATCACTGCCTCCTCTAATCCCCAAGAAATAAGTTCTTTGAATGTAAGTGAACTTCAACAGCTTAAGTTTTCACAGTTGTTTCACCATGAGAAAGTTACAGTTAAGAAAAGAGGCCGTTCAACACCTGATTTTCAAATATCTCAGCCAGGAATAAGCAACAATAATTAGTATATATGAAGGAGGGGTGTTAATATTGCAGTTTTATAACTGTAGTGTAAAGCACCCCTCTGGCAAGACAGTGATGGAGTGAATGATGATGAAAGTTTTTCTTTTTCGGGCCACCCTGCCTTGGTGGGAATCGGCCGATGTGTTAATAAAAAAAATAAAAATAAAAAAAATTAGTATATCCGTAGCTTTAACCCTTTGACTGTCGGAGACCCCTTTCTGAAACAGTCATTTCATGTCGCAAAATATTCGAAAAAAAAAAAATTATTTTTTCTAATCAAAATGTTAAGATTATTTTTCTGATTGTTTAAATCCCCCCAAAAAAATTTTGCGATCAGTACTTACCGAGATATAGAGCGATAAAGTTGGCAAAAAATGAGCCGCGTATGGCAACAGCGGCGAATGGCGCTCACTCGGTAAACTTTGGTTTACTTCCTTTCGGAGGTTTCTTGTTTTTTTCACTATTTTATTTTTTTACGTAACTTATGTGGCCTGTGAGACCAAAGTAAGGTTCAATGTATATATATACACTCGTTGTATGCAACACAATAATTGCACAAACATTAGAATCATTATATTGTTTACAAAACTTGTTTACACCAACCAACAATAAAAAAAATTTTTTATTACTATTGTTCTATAATATATATACACATATATAATGACTGGACACTTTCCATCAACTGCAATTAGCACTTCAAAGCTCCAAGCTATGTGTGTGTGTGTGTGGACATCTAAATTTGCTGAGTCAGGGTAAGGCAGCTGTCACAATGACATATTATACCATTACTCACTACCCCCACACTGCCTGTCAACCTGTCAACATGGCAGCGGCACCAAGCAGTAAGAACCTTGTCCTCCACCTGAGGTTCCCAGCAGCCCTGTAATGGCCTAATCAAGACCCACATAACACTAACATATGTGGATACCCAGAATGATATAAATCAACTGCAGAAATCACCCAAAAACACGTAAATCACCAACTAATAGGATTCAAGTTACCACCACCTGCCCCGCTGCCACTGAAGTGATACTCCACAACATTCACCCATTCCCCATCGTTTACTATTCATCTGAAGCCACGGTCAATGGCCAAGGGTCAGAGCAACAAAAGAAGATCCAGTAACAAGCTAAGGACTCCTAACATCACATGTGAGAGCAGCAATACTACCAGGAAAACTACTTGTACGGTCTGCCAGGACACAACCCTCAACAACCACCTGCACCACCACAACACCCGAAAGACAAAACAAGTATGGCCACCGCCACAGTCCAAGATAACTCCTTCCATGGATTTGATGTTAAGAAGATTACTGACCCAGAAATAGCTAAACTCCTTATGATCCAGAACCAAACAATCACCAAGCTTACCCAGGAAATGCAGGAGCTTAAAACCTCCAACGCACAGTACCTCATCAAGATCACAACTCTGGAAGACAAACTAAAGAACCCTAGAACAACTAAGCAAAACTCACACCCAGTCCGTGGACACCATCAACACTCTAAAAGACCAAGTCACCCAAATGAATAAGAACATCATAGAAGAAAGATCACGAGTGGATCTACAACTTACCAATGTCATCAACAACTTCCAAGACCATAATGACCAACAACAGCTATGTGACGCTGTTGTAGTTAATAGCAAACATCTCCCACCTACAGTTACCCAAGAGACATGCATGGAGGCCACCCTACAACTTTTCAAGGACCACCTTAGCCTAAACATACGTAGTGATGAACTAAAAGATTGCAAATTGATGGGCTACCAAGCAGGGAAAAAAACAAGTGCTACTAAAATTCAATACCAGCTTACAAAGAAA